>SKCR01044948.1:0-47469 GCA_019454045.1 Zanthoxylum bungeanum | reverse complement strand
TCACACGGAGTGGTGGCTCTGATACCAACTGATAAGAACCCAAGCCCTAACTCTGCCCCAAAAGCTAGCTCGGAGGGAGAGGGTTGGCCCTGGCCTTATAAACCAGCCCATGAGGCACCCTGTAACCGATGTGGGACGCATCAGATATGGCAAGAACAAAGCAGGGGTGGTGATGGTTTTTCCTTGGACAAATCTGACCTGATGCATTTCTTCTTTTTTTTTTGATTTTTGAAACTAATAACTTAATAACAATGTTAAACACATCCTAGTAACATAGAATTAACAACTAAACACTTGATTCAAGTAAATAAAATAAAAGCCCCAATTTTGACCTAAGTAGCCAAAGATTAACTCAAAGAAATACTCATGATCAATCAAAAACACTCAAGGGCAGAATGTTATTCATGTTATTTTGATCACAAATCAACAAGAATCAGCAAGAAACAACAAGATCCTACAATGGCCGAATCAAGGTGGAAGTAAAACCTTGATGCTAAAACTAAATCAACAAAGAACAAAGATGAAACACAATCAAACAACACATAAAGATAGGAAAATCAGACCTTGGAAACCTGAGCTCTGATACTAAATGACAAGAAACTCACTTGGGTTGGAAACCAAGCAAACCAACAAGCATTTTTCTTAAAACCCCAAGAACTTTGAATACTGATTTTGTAGGAACAAAACCCAACCAAGATCAGCCCCTAACCACCATGAAACTCACGTCCATGATAACACCCTCAACAAGGATTTAGCCATAGCCAAAGCTTAAAAGCTTTAAATTTTGATGCAAATGTCGTGAATATTATTCCAAAGAAGGAGAAAACAAAGTTTAAATAGGTTACAAAGAGAAACCCTAAAGGTGTGAATGGACAAAAATGTTCCTAAAGTGAAATTACCAAAAGACCTAAGAACTACCCAAAGCTTTCACTCAAGCACGTCCCCAAAAGTCTTTTCCCAAATAAAGTAGCTTAAAATAATGATTAGAAACTAATCTAACTTAAGCTAATTTGAGGTGCTTACATCAAATACTCAATAAGCAAGGTTCTAAGCATAATTAAGCCTAATGGCATAGTCAACCATGCTAATTACATCATAAATAAAGTCAACATGTCGAGCACAAATGAAAAAAATGCCCCCATTTGGCCGAATTCAACATAGTCCCAAAATAGGTCAAATCGGGTCAAAAGGGTGCTGGTGCTAAAGCTGCTCTACTATGCTTCAGTCTGAGCTAATCTGGATCAAATGAAATAGCTTGGGGACCTCTTTGGTTATGCCCATATGTGTCTCTGGTGTGCACTTGACTTGGTTGCTGCAACTGGTCACATAGCTCTTAGCTAGTCCCGCAAAGGCCTCTCTATCTTCTTTGCTCTTTGGCGTGTGATTGGACTTGTTGGCAACTGCATGGGTCCCTCCAAGTTGTTAGCTGCATCCTGTAATGTCTCTGGTGTGCTTGAACTCATGTCACCCTTTTGTTTCCCCCTCACATTCACTCACACTCCCCTTGGGAACTCCCACGGCCTTGGCCTTATTTTTCTCACTAGATACATCACTCTCACTAGTCTCACCCAAGGTGGTGTTACTCTTAATTTGGGTTTCTTTAAGAAGTCTTGGAATATTGTAGGGAATGATGTCCTTTGCGCTATTCACTCTTTCTTTTCCTCTGGGCGTCTCTTGAGACAGGTTAATGCTACTTCTATTGCTCTGATTCCTAAGATTCCTAACCCTTCCCAGGTTAAGGATTATAGGCCTATTTCTTATTGCAATACTATTTACAAGTGCATTGCTAAGCTTATTGCGAATAGGATCAATGTTATCCTTCCTTCTGTGATCAGTCATAATCAATCTGCTTTTGTTGCGGGTAGGCGTATCAGCGACAATATTCTTTTGTGTCAGGAATTGGATCGGAATTATCACCGGACTGGCGGTTCCCCGAGATGTGCTCTTAAGATTGACTTGATGAAAGCTTATGACTCTGTTCTTTGGGATTTCCTAGTTGAGGTTTTGCGGGCTGTTGGTATGCTAGAGGATGGTGGGTTGGATTCAGGAGTGTATAACTTCTACTAGGTTTTCTATGTCTATTAATGGAGAGTTGCATGGTTTTTTCTCTGGGGGTCGTGGGTTGCGACAAGGTGATCCTATGTCTCCTTATCTCTTTGTTTTGGCTATGGAAGTTCTGTCAGGTCTTCTTCGTAATATGGCTCTTAATCAGGGTTTCAAGTTCCACTGGCGGTATTCTAAGGACCGTCTTACTCATCTTTGTTTTGCGGATGACCTTATGATTTTTTATAAAGCGGATGCTTCCTCGGTTTCCTTGATCAAGGATTGTCTCGGGTAGTTCAATGGTTTATCAGGTTTAATCCCGAATCTAGCTAAAAGTCTTTTCTTCTCCTCTGGTATCTCTTCTACCATTGAGGGCCAACTGCATCATGTTTTGGGGTTCCAAGTTGGGATTCTTCCAGTGCGGTATTTGGGAGTCCATTTGATTTCTACTAAACTCCGGGCCTCTGATTGTGCTTCTCTTGTGGATCGTATTGTCATGCGTGCTAAGAGTTGGAGTAGTAAGTTTCTCTCTTACGCGGGACGGCTTCAGCTCATTAAGTCTGTTTTGTTTTCCATTCAAGTTTATTGGTCTTCTTATTTATTCTTCCTAAGTCTGTTATTAGGAAGGTGGAGACGATTCTGCGTTCTTTCCTTTGGAATGGTGGCGCGCTCACCTCTTCTAGGGTGAGAGTGGCTTGGAGTAGAGTTTGTTTACCTCTAAATGAGGGGGGCTGGGGATTAAGAGTTTGGATACTTGGAATAGAGCTGCTATTGTTAAGCACATTTGGTTTCTTTGTTCTGGCCAGGTTTCTTCTTGGTCGAATTGGGTTCACTCTTATTTGTTGAGGGGGAGAAGTTTTTGGGAGGTGCCTTGTCCTAAAGATTGCTCTTGCAGTTGGCGTAAGATCTTGGAGCTTCGTTCCTGGTCCCAACGGTGGATGAGAGTAGGATTGGGAATGGTGAGAAGACTTTATTATGGTTTGATTATTGGCATCCTTTGGGCCCAATTGTGGACACGTTGGGTGAGAGAGTGATTTATGACTCTGGCTTGGATATGATGGCTACAGTTGCTTCCATTATCTCTGATTCTTCTTGGCGTTGGCCCCCTTCTAGGGCTGCTGCCCTTGTTGATTTGGCTCAGTCCCATCTTTCGTCTTCTTCTAGTTTGAGGGAGGATGAGCTGGTTTGGGATGATGATAGGAGTGGGAGATTTTCTGTGGATAGTGCTTGGAATGCCATGCGGACAAGGGGAACCTTGCTACATTGGTTTCTAGTTGTTTGGTTTCGGAAGGCTATTCCCCGCCATTCCTTTTTACTTTGGATGACTATTCATGGAGGCCTTTGTACTCAGGATAGTTTGATGAGGTTTGGTATCTCTGCTTGCTCGCGTTGTATTCTTTGTGGTTGTTCTAGTGAGGACATTGATCATCTTTTCTTCCAGTGCTTCTTCTCTTCGAGGGTCTGGTCGTCTGTGCTGACTATGTGTGGGTTAGATTGGAGATGCCATGATTGGCCTCAGACTGTTTTGGTTGTGTCTGTTTATCGATGTCTCTTTACGTCATTTTCTTGTTCGTCTGTCTTTTGCAGCGTCAATCTACCATACTTCGAGGGAGAGGAATGCTCGCACCCATGATATGCCTCTTCGGCCTGTTTCTGTTCTTCTTAGTGACATTGTTTTTGATGTTCGGAATCGTGCTAGCTTTTTACGGAAGGTGAAACCATCTTATGACAATAAATGGCTTCACCTATCCTGGCACTTGCCCGATGACATCTTCTGTTGATCTTTTGCTTGTAGCCTTTCGGCTTTCTTCTAGGAGGACTTGTCCTCTCTAGTTTCCTGGGGTATGTCCCTATGCAAGATAGTTTTCTTTTGGTTATAATACTTACTTTAACCCAAAAAAAAAAATAAAAAAATCCGCTATAGTGAATCGAGCTAGCACGGGGACCAAATGGACCTACGGTTCCGAGCTCCAATAATCTCAAAATATTAATTAAGCTCTTAATTAAATATTCCGAATTATTAACTCCGGGTTATTCCACTAAAAACCCGAAGTTTCACTCTCATTGCCGCAGATGAAATATTAAGCCGAATCAAGTCGGTGTCCACCGATATAGTCATTACATATGAACTGACCCTTCACGAGTATCTCGTAATTAGAGCCGGTTCATAATGTCCGTTATACCCCTCTAATTATTTTTACCTTAAGTACCATTGATTCTCTAATGAATAATTTATTCACAACTATTATGAATATTAATCTTTCTATTCTAAATAGAAAGACTTGAGCGCTCAAATCGTTCAAGTACCGAATCAATCCTTAATAAAGTTACTCATCTACTTCTCGCAAGAAAGAGTGAACTCTATGTCTATGTAAAATGTTCCCAGCTACAAAACAAATTGTACCCCCAAAGTACGTAGCTATTAGTCGGGACTGCAACACCAACCTCACCTTTGTAAATCAAATGACACACCCTGCCATGTAGGAGTTCGTAGTACACTCAGGATTAAGATAAATCCATATATGGCCATCAAGTAGATTGAAATGACTTTCTTTGCTTAACGGATATTATAAGAATGTCATTTCTGTCTAGGTCCAGTCCTATATGATCGCATCATACAAGGTGCCTCCATTCTCATGTCTGTACATGGATGATCCGGATCAAGATCGCTATACAAATATAGAATGGACCACAACTATAGCTAAACCACAAACAAAGTACCCGCTTTGTTTTCTCTCTATGGACTATTTAGGATTACTAGCCTCAGACTTAAATCATTTTGTGTACGACACTTATACACTAAGTCTTAAGGTACATAAGTAATCTAGGGGAAGATATTTAATATGCGAAATTAAACAAATAATTTGATGAATGAATAATGCATCGTTTTATTTCAAAACATATAAAACCGTTTACATCACATGTAGCTATAGGGCATACATTCCAACAATCTCCCACTTGCACTAGATCAAATGGGACATGTCACGTAATCCTAGACCATCTAGGTGACATTCAAAAACTTTAGCCAGCAAGGTCTTTGTAAACGGATCAGCAAGTTCTCTACGGATGCAATCTTTGTGACGGTAACGTCTCCTCTCTGCACTATCTCCCTGATGAGATTATATTTCCTCTCTATATGCTTTCCCCTCTTGTGGTTTCTTGGTTCTTTGAAGTTTTCAACCGCACCACTATTATCGCAATAGAGTATGAGTGGTCTATCCATATCTGGAACAACTTCCAGATCTCCCAAGAATTTACGGAGCTAGACTGCTTCCTTAGCCGCTTCACAAGCTGCTACATATTCAGCCTCCATGGTGGAGTCATCAATACAAGATTGCTTTATGCTCCACCATACAATAGCCCCACCACCTAGGGTGAACACTGATCCAGATGTAGATTTCCTTGAATCGACATCTGTCTGAAAATCAGAATATGTGTATCCCTTTAGGATCATATCCTCACCAGAATACACAAGCATATAATCTATCGTTCTCTTAAGATACTTGAGAATGTGTTTCACAGCCACCCAGTGATCCAATCCTGGGTTAGACTGAAACCTACTGACTACTCCCACTGCAAAACAAATGTCCGGTCTCGTGCATAACATGTCATACATGAGACTACCAACTGCTGAGGCGTATGGGATATGTCTCATTTCCTCAATATCTTGAGGTGTCTTAGGAGACTGTTCCTTTGACAAATGAATTCCATGTCGATAAGGCATATTGCCTTTCTTGGAATTTTGCATCCCAAATCGCACAAGGATCTTGTCGATATAGGACGCCTGAGACATAACTAACAGTCGTTTCTTGCGATCCCGAAGTATCTGGATCCCAAGAACATAACTGGCCTCTCCCAAATCTTTCATTTGAAATTGGTCTGCTAGCCAGGTTTTCACGTCTGATAATATCCTTACATCATTCTCAATGAGTAAAATATCAGCAACGTATAAAACAAGAAAAATCACCTTCCCGTCAATGACGCGCTTGTATACAGAAGGCTCATCAACATTCTACTCAAAATTATAAGACTTGATTGTTGTATCAAATCTTACAGTTTGCAAACCTTTTGCTATTGATCTTGGGCACTGAACCCTTCTGGTTGTATCATATATATACTTTCATCAGGATTGCCATTCAAAAATATAGTCTTGACATCCATTTGCCAAATTTCATAGTCATAATATACGGCAATGGATAGAAGAGTGCGGATGGATTTAAGAAAAGCTACTGGCGAGAAAGTTTCCTCATAGTCAACTCCCTCTTTCTGGGTATAACCCTTGGCCACTAATCTAGCCTTGAAGGTCTGTCCCTTCCCATCTGATCCCCTTTTCCTTTTGTATATCCACTTGCAACCTATGGGTTCCACCCCATTAGGTTAGTCTACAAGTTCCCAGACCGAGTTGGAGTACATGGACTCCATCTCTTGGCTTTGAGCCATTCCTCTTTGTCAAAGTCATCCATTGCACTACTGTAGGTCAATGGATCATCTATGCCATCGCTGGATGCGACAACTTGTGCCTCTCCAACCCCTAGGTAGCGATCAGGTTGTCGTACAACCCTCCCCCTGTGTCTAGGTGGTAGATCATTCTTACTAGGTAGCAACTAATTATCAGATGTTGAAGGTGCTATGTATTTGTCAACTTTCGTTGACGATGGCTTGCTGGTCGAACCAGTAAGTACCTCCTCGAGTAATACCTTACTACGAGGCTTGAACTCCTTCATATAGTCCTCCTCTAGAAACGTAGCATTTGTCGATACAAACACTTTGTTATCATCAGGACTGTAGAAGAATCCACCCCTAGTCTTCTTAGGATAGCCTACAAATAGGCACACCTGAGAACGTGGTTCCAACTTTGTAGTCTTATTCTTCAGCACATGTGTTGGATACCCCAATAAACGGAAATATCGTAAACTAGTTTTAGACCATTCCACAACTCTAAGGTAGTCTTAGGAACATATTTAGATGGAACTACATAGATCTCATCATGTCTAGTAGGGTTCGATTTCTCCTTTCTGCAACACCATTTTGCTGTGGTGTTCCAGGTGCTGTGAGCTGGGATACTATCCCATGCTCAACTAAGAATTCCTCGAAGTCTGTGTCGAGGTATTCCCCTCCACGATCTGATCGCAGAGTTTTGATTGTCTTACCTAATTGGTTGAGGCACGATACTCCTTGAACTTTTCAAAGCTATCTGATTTGTGATGCATTAGGTAAACATACCCATATCTTGAATAATCGTCAATGAATGTGACGAAGTATTCATAACCACCTCGGGCTTTTACATTCATCGGTCCGCAAACGTCTGAATGTATTAGTTCAAGTGGTTGATTAGTTCTTATACCTTTTCCAGTAAAAGGTCTCTTGATCATTTTACCTTCTAAACAGGATTCACAAACTGGCAAAGTCCCGAGCTTTAACTGGTTTAAGGCTCCGTTCTTTATCAATCTATTTATCCGGTCAAGGTTGATGTGACCAAGTCTAATATGCCATAGATATGTGTCATCATGAGAAATCTTTGGCCGTTTAGTTTTAGGTTTTTCCACCTTAAACATTTCAGCGTTGAGCAGTGACCTATGTGTTAATGGTCTTAACACATACAAGTTATTTTCTGAGTTTCCTGTGCATATAGTTAATCTATTTCTACCAATAATAACCAAATTGCTATTAAAAGAAACTGAATAACCATCATCCAAAAAGTTTAGAAACATAAATCAAATTCCTGCGAAAACCAGGAATGAATAACACATTGTTCAAATTTAAATAACTATTATTAATAAAATTTAAATTGGAAACTCCCACCGCTCTTGCTGAAACGACATCCCCTATCCCGACCCTCATGGTGTAGTCACCTTCAACAAGGTCCCTCCATGAATCAAGTAGCTGCAAAGAAGAACAAACATGGTTAGTGGCTTCAGAATCAACAATCAAAGCGGATTTATCATCCTCCACTAATTGAGATTCAATAACGAGTAAATCATATTTACATTTTTCCTTCTTCTCCTTCAGCTCAGCAAGGTATTTAGGACAGTTCCTTTTCCAATGCCTATTCTTGTCGCAGTGGAAACATTTTCCTTTGGGCTTGGTATCCTTAGAGCCTTTCTTGTTCTTCTTCTTCATGGGCTTCCCTTAGCCTTCCCAGCGCTTTTCTTCTTCTTCTTTGCAGATTTAGAAGACTCGGCAACATTTGCCTATGCACTGAACTTACGAGGATCCACAAGCATGGACTCGTAATGGGTGAGCTCATTAAGCAGTTGGGTCAAAGTAAAAGATAACTTGTTCATAACATAGTTGCTTTTAAACTGCTGGAAACTCTTCGGAAGAGTTTCCATAATCATGGTCACCTGGCTACGCTCGTCAATACGAGCTCCATGGGTTTCAGCAGTGTTGAGATAGTCATCATCCTCAAGAGTTGCTCTCGGACTGATGTCCCATCCTACATCCTAGCAGTCATCGCTGAGACCATGGCCTCATGATGTTGATGCTCCGAAGGCTGCCCAAACATGCCCTGCAATGACTCCATCATCTGAGATGCTAGAGCCATAGGTTCATGCTTTGCAGCAAGAACCTCATACATCCCTGCTAGCAAGTAGTAGCGGGCTTTCTCATTTGCTGCGACCCATTTCTAGAAGGTATCGCGCACAGCTTGGCCAACATTTCTGGCCGGTTCGGGAGGACGTTCCTCCGTCAGGACAAACTTTAGGTCTTCACAGACTAGGATAGCGTTCATGTTACTTTTCCACTTAACATAGTTTTCTCCCGTTAATTTATCGTTTGAGAGTATGGAAATAATTGGAGAAACCATGGCTGAAAAATAAAATAAACATGCATTTAATATTCATTCATCGCATATTAAAATCATCAAAGAATTTTGGCATAAAATTAAACATGATGCATGAACCATGAATAATGAATTAGAAACCTAAGAGAATTACTATGCCACGAAAATTTATCATCCCACAAGTAAATGCCGCCGTAGGGTAGGTCAAGTACTCACATGATAGATCGAGATAATCTTAGTCAATTTAATATATGCGAGAATAACTCTTATTCCTATATTAAACAACTACCGTTTTATTTGATCAAGGAATATTATTAACAGTTAATTATTCCTTTGTGAGTGTAACCGCCGTTTCGGGATTCTTGGACTTAACGAGTGAAGTGCCGCCGTAGGGTAGGTCAGTTCACAAGATACATCTATAATCCCTATCCTCTCGGAACCCAAACCTGATATTGACCCAAAATGGACACCATCCGTAGGGGGATGAAAACAAAGCCGTCTCGAGGCGCCTTTTGAATCTCATATTTTTGGACTAACAACGGAGATCGTGGGATATACTGTCGTATATCCCTCTCCCACTCACTATTTTAAATATTAATGTTTCTATCTAAAATATCTTATATTTTTATTAACTAGTGTGGATAAACTTATGGCGGCTAAATCATAATTATTATTTACACTAATTTGTCATAAGTGAGCTAATCAATTTTAACTATTAAAATTGTGTCACTAATATTTCATTAGTCTCTACTAACAGATATACTCCATTAAACTAATTAATTAGAGTGGAAAAGTGAGCTATTACATTTTAACTTTTAAAAAACTAGCCACTTAAAAGTGAGCAATGGAATTTATGTTCGGTTTCCATCTTATATACCAATGAAATTTATTATGCTCCCATTAAGCCCAATATATAAGAATTCAAATTTTAAACCATTAATCCAACTAATCTAATTAATTGATTTCCATGCATATCATATTCTAATTTAAACATTTTAAATTACATAAAATCACAATTTTATGTCTATAATGATAATGCATCTATGACATGTTATGGCATGAAAAATACATGAGTGGGCACCCTAAGCTATATGACATGTTATTCAAACAATTCGAAATAAACATACATACAACATAAAAAAATATTTTGCATTGAGCGAGCTCTTATTTTTCCTATACTAATCTAATTAGTACATAAGATCCACCAAGGCATCCATTGGTCTTCAAATCCTGCTCCAAAGTGGTGTTGGTTCCACACGCGTCTTCGTTGCTCCATATTACAAAATTGAAATTTTACATTGAAAAATAAAATTACAACAAATGTAAACAATGGCCTTATGGCCTTACAACCCAAAAACAAAACCAACTACAAAAATAAGAGTCGGAAAAATTTAAGACCAATGCAAAATCCATTCATCACATAAAATAATAAAACCATTCATCATATGAATATCACAATGTGCCCACTAATCTAAATATGCATATCATATTTCAACTCATATAAATATATTAAAAATAGAAACTTTAATTAAAAAGTGAAGGGTTAAGAACACTTGTCAACCTCGCTTTTGATGCCAATTGTAGGAAACACTTTACTCACTCGCGCAGCGGAAGCGATTTGGCACACGGATTGACCTTGAAAAATTTTTCTGCTTTACCCTTCCTTTGCCGAATGTAATCGTGGATATACTGAATTTTACTTCTGTTTCGGACAAGATTTTAGCCCCGGAATGCCCCCGAAACAGTCCCCGAACGGCCCGCAAACTGCAATGAATTAATAGACTGTTTTGCATCCGTTACACAACCGAACTACACACAAATCAGTCCACTATTTGTGTGAACTGCTGTGATGAAATAGGTCTGATTTTATCACTCAGAGATAGTCCCAACTCAGCCCCCAAAATGTCCCCAAGGTGTTTCCCAAAATTTTGAATTAAACGAAACAAAACGAGCCCCGAATCAAGAGGCAAAGGTGCGGTAATGAGGTGAAATAAAGCCTCACTACAGTGACCGTGAAGAGTGAAGGAGAAGATGATTTGTTCGTCACCACAAAGTCTTCCGAGCTATATCTCGTTACCAACGGAAAGTAGTGTGGGCTACACAAAAAAAAAAAAAAAAATCCCTAAACGTTTTAGAGATTTTTAATCACACTTGATTTTGTTTTTCTTCTAATTATCTTCAATGGTGTTTTTCTACTTTTGAGAGAATGGAGAAGAAGAAGAAGACTAGGGTTGCAATAGTGAGAGAGAGGCCAAAAAAAATCATATTTTTCTTTTTATACTTAGGGTTTTAATTAAAAAAATAAAACAAAATCCCAAGATTTCCTACCTTGCAAGTTTCGGCCAAGGGATGGAATGTCCATTCAATTTTGTAACATCTATTATTTAATTACCATAATAAAGAGATGTTACAAAGATTAAATATGTAATTACCTTTCAAGAAGTGTAACATCCAAATAAAAGATTTAATTGTCAAAATAAAAAAAATTCTTCCCTTTTCTTCATGAAGAAAACGGCCACACACATGTAAATGCAATAAAAATTTTGTAACACTAATATTTACTTTCCATAAAAGAAAAGGTGTTACAAAATAAAAGGGTTAAATGCTATTTAACAATTTGTAACTTCCAAATTAAAACCAAGGGTTTCAAAACCCAAAATTTGAAAATTACAAACTTGACCTTGCATTTAATTATATCTAATATAATTAAATAACATGTGTTCAAATATCTTATATTTAATAAAACTATATATTAACATTTAATATAAAGTTTCAAGTGTGACAATTAATATTATTAATCATATTAATAATATTCATACCTTTGTGAGTATATAATTGGACTATCCAATTATACTAAATCCGCTATAGTGAACCGAGCTAGCACGGGGACCAAATGGACCTACGGTTCCGAGCTCCAATAATCTCGAAATATTAATTAAGCTCTTAATTAAATATTCCGAATTATTAACTCCGGGTTATTCCACTAAAAACCCGAAGTTGCACTCTCGTTGCCGCAATGAAATATTAAGCCGAATCAAGTCGGTGTCCACCGATATAGTCATTACATACGAATTGACCCTTCACGAGCATCTCGTAATTAGAGTCGGGTCATAATGCCCGTTATATACCCCTCTAATTATTTTTATCTTAAGTACCATTGATTCTCTAATGAACAATTTATTCACAACTATTATGAATATTAATCTTTTTATTCATAATAGAAAGACTTGAGCGCTCAAATCGTTCAAGTACCAAATCAATCCTTAAGAAAGATACTCATCTACTTCTCACAAGAAGGAGTGAACTCCATGTCTATGTAAAACGTTCCCAGCTACAAAACAAACTATGCCCCCAAAGTACGTAGCTATTAGTCGGGACTGCAACACCAACCTCACCTTTGTAAATCAAATGACACAGCCTGCCATGCAGGAGTTCGTAGTACACTCAGGATTAAGATCAATCCATATATGACCATCAAGTAGATTGAAATGACTTTCTTTGCTTAACAGATATTATAAGAATGTCATTTCTATCTGGGTCCAGTCCTCTATGATCGCATCATACAAGGTGTCTCCATTTTCATGTTTCTACATGGACGATCCGGATCAAGATCGCCATATAAATATAGAATGGACCACAACTATAGATAAACCACAAATAAAGTACCCGCTTTGTTTACTTTCTATGGACTATTTAGGATTACTAGCTTCAGACTTAAATCCTCTTGTGTATGACACTTATACACTAAGTCTTAAGGTACATAAGTAATCTAGGGTATGTAAGAAGATATTTAATATGCGAAATTAAACAAACAATTTGATGAATGAATAATGCATCGTTTTATTTCAAAACTTATAAAACCGTTTACATCACATGTAACTCTAGGGCATACATTCCAACAATCTCCCACTTGCACTAGAGCAAATGGGACATGTCACGTAATCCTAGACCATCTAGGTGACCTTCAAAAACTTTAGCCGGCAAGGTCTTTGTAAACGGATCAGCAAGGTTCTCTATGGATGTAATCTTTGTGACGGTAACGTCTCCTCTCTGCACTATCTCCCTGATGAGATGACATTTCCTCTCTATATGCTTTCCCCTCTTGTGGATTCTTGGTTCTTTGGGTTTGCCACCGCACCACTATTATCGCAATAGAGTGTGAGTGGTCTATCCATATCTGGAACAACTTCCAGATCTCCCAAGAATTTACGGAGCCAGACTGTTTCCTTAGTCGCTTCACAAGCTGCTACATATTCAGCCTCTATGGTGGAGTCAGCAAAACAAGATTGCTTTATGCTCCGCCATACAATAGCCCCACCACCTAGGGTGAACACTGATACAGATGTAGATTTCCTTTAATCGACATCTGTCTGAAAATCAGAATCTGTGTATCCCTTTAGGATCATATCCTCACCAGAATACACAAGCATATAATCTCTCGTTCTCTTAAGATACTTGAGAATGTGTTTCACAGCCACCCAGTGATCCAATCCTGGGTTAGACTGAAACCTACTGACTACTCCCATTGCAAAACAGATGTCTGGTCTCGTGCATAACATGACATACATGAGACTACCAACTGTTGAGGCGTATGGGATATGTCTCATTTCCTCAACATCTTGAGGTGTCTTAGGAGACTGTTCATTCGAAAAATGAATTCCATGCCGATAAGGCAGACTGCCTTTCTTGAAATTCTGCATCCCAAATCGCACAAGGATCTTGTCGATATAGGACGCTTGAGACATAGCTAACAGTCGTTTCTTGCGATACCGAAGTATCTGGATCCCAAGAACATAACTGGCCTCTCCCAAATCTTTCATTTGGAATTGGTCTGCTAGCCAGGTTTTCACGTCTGATAATATCCTTACATCATTCCCAATGAGTAAAATATCATCAACATATAAAACAAGAAAAACCACCTTACCGTCAATGACGCGCTTGTATACAGAAGGCTCATCAACATTCTGCTCAAAATTATAAGACTTGATTGTTGTATCAAATCTTATATTACAAGATTGAGATGCCTGCTTGAGTCCATAAATGGACCTTTGCAGTTTGCAAACCTTTTGCTCTTGACCTTGGGCGATGAACCCTTCTGATTGTATCATATAGATACTTTCATCAGGATTGCCATTCAAAAATACAGTCTTGACATCCATTTGCCAAATTTCATAGTCATAATATGTGGCAATGGATAGAAGAGTGCGGATGGATTTAAGCAAAGCTACTGGGGAGAAAGTTTCCTCATAGTCAACTCCCTCTTTCTTGGTATAACCCTTGGCCACTAGTCTAGCCTTGAAGGTCTGTACCTTCCCATCTGATACCCTCTTCCAACAGTTAATTATTCCTTTGTGAGTGTATCCCGTCGTTTCGGGATTCTTGGACTTAACGAGTGAAGTGCCGCTGTAGGGTAGGTCAGTTCACAAGATACATTTAGAATCCTAACCTCCCGGAACCCAAACCTGATATTGACCCAAAATGGACACCATCCGTAGGGGGACGAAAACAAAGCCGTCTCGAGGCGCCTTTTGAAGCTCACATTTTTGGACTAACAACGGAGAGTATATCCCTCTCCCACTCACTATTTTAATTATTAAGGTTTCTATCTAAAATATCTTATATTTTATATTAACTAGTGTGGATAAACTTATGGCGGCTAAATCATAATTTTTATTTACACTAGTTTGTCATAAGTGAGCTAATCAATTTTAACTATTAAAATTGTGTCACTAATATTTCATTAGTCTCTACTAACAGATATACTCTATTAAACTAATTTAATTAGAGTGGTATAAGTGAGGTATTACATTTTAACTTTTAAAAAACTAGACACTTAAAAGTTTAAAATTCATCAAATTCTAAATGGTCAAAATTTTAATTAAACATTTTAATAAATCTTGGCGTCATAAAATCCAATGGTACGTGGAATTGTATCCTGAGTGCCGATCACATTTCCGTCCATTCGGAATCAACTATGTAATTTATGTCTGGGTATCCATCCTATATATCAATGGAATTTATTGTGTACCAATTAAGCCCAATATATGAATTCAAATTTTAAACCATTAATCCAACTAATCTAATTAATTGATTTCCATGCATATCATATTCTAATTTAAACATTTTAAATTACATAAAATCACAATTTTATGTCTATAATGATAATGCATCTATGACATCTTATGGCAGGAAAAATGCATGAGTGGGCACCCTAATTATATGACATGTTATTTAAACAATTCGAAATAAACATACATACAACATAAAAAATATTTTGCATTGACCGGGCTCTTATTTTTCCTATACTAATCTAATTAGTACATCTTGAGGTCATTTCTTTGGAAGGGTAGTGAGCTTGTTTCGACAGGGGCGAAGGTGGCTTGGGATAGAGTTTGTTTGCCTGTCAAGAATGGGGTTTGGGGATTTAGAAGCTAGAGGATTGGAATAAGGCGGCTATTACTAAGCACTTATGGTTTCTTAATTCGGGTAAGAATCCTCTTGGTCTACGTGGGTTCGTTCTTACTTGTCGAGGGGGCGTAGTTTTTGGGAAGTTACATGTCCTAGTGATTGTTCATGGAGTTGGCGGAAAATTTTAGGCCTTCGTAATTTTGTGCGTCGTAGGATGAGGTTTCATATTGGGAATGGTGAGAATGCTTTATTATGGTATGACAATTGGCACCCTCTGGGACCAATATGGTAACTGTTGGCGCTGGTGACATGATCCAGGCCGACAACAAACCAAAGGACGCATTACAAGTGCCAGAAGGGCCAATTACGAGGCAGAGGACCAAAAGACTTAGAGAAGCAATGGCGGATTAGTTCAGAGTTTTATGGTCGACTGCAACAAACAAATAGAGATGCATGTGGGCTTGGATGGAAAGGGCCGAAAACCATTTCACTTGGCCCAAATCAGTTTAGAATAAAGCTTCCTAGGCATTTGAAGACTTAAAGACTTGATATTTGTGTAATTTCGTTTTTAGGGGCATTGTTGTCTTTATGCCTTTAGGGTTTCTTTTTGTAACACTATTTAAGCTTACTTTCTTCTTCATTTGAGCGAACCAACGAAATTTGTAAACTCAAAAGCTTAAAGCTTTGGCTATGGCCGAATTCTTGTAAGGGAGGGATTCCCCTTTTCAAGTTTGAATCGACTTATCAAGTTTGGCAAACTTAGTGCGTCTCCATTTGCTAGCAAAAACACTACAAGGATTCATCTTAAGGGTTCTCAAGGGCAAGTTCTTTGTGGGTCTTCTTTGTGGCCTTGGAAGGGTTTTGTTCCTACAAAATCAAATTCGCGGTTCTTGGGGTTCTGTCCGTTGCTTGGGGTTTACTTGGATTTCGAATCTCTAATTGGGTTTCTTGTCATTTGGTATCAGAGCTCAGGGTTCCAAGGTCTGATTTTTCTATCTTTCCTTTTGTTTGATTCTGTTTTTTATTTTGTTCTTTGTTATTTTCGTTTCAGTTCTTATTGGATCTTGTTTCTGTTTTTGTTTTGTTCATATTCTGGATCTGGTTTTGTTGTGAAGCATATTCTGGATCTGGTTTTGTTGTTCTGCATATCAGTTCATCTTTTATATCTTTTTCCAGTTCTGGCTTCTGTTCTGTTCTTCCTATCAGTTTGTCATAGTCATTCCTGTTCTTTAGCATATGTTTAAGAAATAAACATGTTCTTGCGGCTGTGTGTTTTGTTTCTAAACCCCTACTGAAGTCTGAAATCAGACCTGAAATCTTAGCTTATGAAATCAGACCTAAAACGTAACCTTTGAAATCTGCCTCTGAAATCAGACTCTGGGTTCAGACCCTGAAACTTAACCATTGAATCAGCCTCTGAATCAGACACTGACCAGTAACCCGCGAAATTAGCCTCTGAGATCAGACCCTGAAACTTAGCCTCTTAAATCAGACTCAGACCAGTAGCCTCTGAATTCAGACCCTGACCAGTAACCTCTGAAAATTAGCCTCTGAATTCAGACCCTGAAATCAGACCCTTATTCGACTCTGAAATCAGACACTGACCAGCAAGCTCTGACTTCAGACCCTGGATTCAGACCCTCATCAGACTCTGAAATCAGGCTTTGAAAACCAGCCTCTAAAATAAGAACCTAAATCAGCCTCTGAAATCAGAACCACATTTAGCATCTGACGTTATCAGAAAAGAAAATAAAAAATGGACTTGAGTGATAGTGATCGCTTGAGCAAAAAAAAAAAAGTGAAATTTTTTGGTTGAATCTAGTTTGTTCCATATTATCATTTAGGTGCCCATGGAGGGTATTCCATCAAAATTTCTATAGAAGTACCAAATTTTCATCTCTCTCCCGAAATTGCATACGACCGTGAATTTGCATGCTTATTTTTTTTTCCATTGTGCTACTTGTTTACTCCTTATTATTTCTAATTACTCTAGCTTAAGTATTATTGATTGAGTCTCCGTCATTACTATTCCTGTCGTGGGTTTTGTTCCGCCTGCCTATATATATATATATAGATATATATATATATATATATATTATTGGGTCCGTTGTGTGCATGCTAGCTTGAGGACTACATTTGTTTGTATCTTCTTGGATTGAGTGTGGTTCACATTTGAATTGAGGACGAACTCAAGAGTGGTAAGGCAGTGATTGTGAGCACAATATCGGGTAAAAGCCAATAGAGTGCAAACACGAGTGGAGTGATATCATTCGAGTGAAAACACGTGAGATTATGAGATTTAGATATGTTGCTTTACTTTCTTGTTATTTCTAATCTGTTTGTTTAGTGTTGAGATGGCAGGTCTAACTACTGATGAAAAGCTTGAGGCTTTGGATAGGAATTTACAGATATGATGGAGAACATGAATACTGCTTTGGAGAGATTGTCTAAGAGTGTAGAGAGTATTCAAACTGGTAGCGGTCCTAGAGTACCACCACCTCAGAATGTACCACCACCTCACAATGTGCCACCTCGCCGTGTACCACCACAGTATGTACCACCAGATGAAGAAGAAGCTGAAAATGAGTTTGATGATTCTGATGTTTTGATGATGTGGATGAGAGATTTCAGCCTGGGCATGATAGGAGGTCTAATAGGAGGTTTGATAGGAGGAATGATAGGAGGGATAGACGGTTTGATGATAGAGGTGCATTTGATGCCAGAAGAGGGATTATGATCGGAGAGGATATGGTAGGCGAGGAGATGTAGATGGTGATCTAGGTAGCATCAAGATCAAGATACCAACATTCCAAGACAAGAATGATCCTGAAGCTTATTTAGAATGGGAAAAGAAAATAGAATTGATTTTCAACTGTCATCACTACTCAGATGAGAAGAAGATCAGTCTGGCAGCAATTGAGTTTACCGATTATGCTATGATTTGGTGGGATCAGCTTGTCTCTACTCTGAGGAGAAACTATGAGAGACCGGTTCAGACGTGGGCAGAACTTAGGGTCTCATGAGAAAAAGATTTATACCAGCCATTACTATAGGGAGTTGTATCAGAAACTACAACATCTGTATCAGGGGGGCCAGAGTGTTGAAGACTATTACACAGAGATGGAAGTTGCCATGATCAGGGCAAATGTAGTTGAAGATGCAGAAGCTACTATGGCACGATTTCTAGGGGGCTTGAATAGAGAGATTGCAAACATGGTGGAGTTGCATCATTATGTTGATTTGGAGGATATGCTTCACATGGCTATCAAGATAGAAAGACAACTCAAGAAAAAGTCAACATCCAGATTTGGTACTCAGGCTACTTCTGCATGGAAAGGGAAATGGGTTCCGAATGAGAAGCGAGATGGAGGCTTTGACAAGCCTAGAGGCGAATTCAGTGGAGGCTTTAATAAGCCTAGGGCCGAACCTAGTGCAAGGGTAAAGAGCTG
The DNA here is from genome assembly GCA_019454045.1 of Zanthoxylum bungeanum. Classification (NCBI taxonomy): domain Eukaryota; kingdom Viridiplantae; phylum Streptophyta; class Magnoliopsida; order Sapindales; family Rutaceae; genus Zanthoxylum; species Zanthoxylum bungeanum. Next base: position 28,788 of record SKCR01044948.1, on the reverse strand, counting down.
GCAGAACCGAGCAAAACTAGACCAAAACCTGAGGGTGCAACTACTAGAACTAAGGATGTCAAGTGTTTTAAATGTTTGGGCATGGGACACTATGCTTCAGAATGTCCCAATAGACGTACCTTAGTGATTGATAAGAAGAGTGGAGATGTGTACTCTACTGATAGTGAGGTTGATGATGAGATGCCAGAGTTGGAGGATGCTAGTGACCATGAGGGAGCTGCATACCCGCTGAATAACTTATCCTTAGTTGTCAAGCGTGCTTTGAGTGCACATGTTGTAGAGGATGAGAGTATGCAGCAGAGGAGAACATATTCCATACTAGGTGTCGTGTGAATGGTAAGGGGGTGTAGTATGATTATAGATGGGGGCAGTTGTACTAATGTTGCTAGCACAGCTTTGATTGAGCGATTGGGGTTGAGTTGCTTGAGACACCCGAAGCCTTACAAGTTGCAATGGTTAAATGATTGTGGGGAAATAAGTGTGACAAAGCAGGTTTGTTGAGCCTTACCATTGGGCCATACACAGATGATGTCCTATGTGATGTGATACCGATGCATGCAGGACATATTCTTTTGGGTAGACCGTGGCAGTTTGATAAGAAGGTTATTCATGATGGGTTCAAGAATAAATACTCTTTTCAGCATAAAGGAAAACCCATTACATTATACCCACTTACACCTGCACAAGTCCATGAAGACCAGGTTAAGTTACAACAACTTGAGCGTGACAAAGAGAGAGCGAAGGGAAACACCACCTTGGGTGAGACTAGTGAGAGTGACGTATCTGGTGAGAAAAATAAGGCCAAAGCCGTGGGAGTTCCAAGGGGAGTGTGAGTGAACGTGAGGGGGAAACAAAAGGGAGAGTTAAAAAGGGTTTCTACATGGGTGAGGGTGAAGCGAGGAAAGCATTCAAGGCTAGCAAGCTCATGCTATTGTTAGTCTATAAAGAGCATCATATTTATTTTACTAACACTAACCCTTTGCTTCCTGTGTCTATTTCATCTCTTTTGCAGGATTACAGTGATGTACTGACATAGGACATACCTAGTGGGCTTCCACCCATTAGAGATATCGAGCACCAGATAGACTTTACCTGGAGCAGTCATTCCTAACAGACCGCCTTATAGGAGCAATCCCGAGGAGACAAATGAGCTACAAAGGCAAGTACGAGAGTTGATGGACAAGGGGTATGTCAGGGAAAGCATGAGTCCTTGTGCAGTACCAGTGCTTCTAGTTCCTAAGAAAGATGGGACGTGGCGCATGTGCGTTGATTGCCGAGCTATCAACAATATTATGGTAAAGTATCGTCACCCCATTCTAGACTAGATGACATGTTGGATGAATTGCATGGTTCCAAAAATTTTTAGTAAGATTGATTTAAAGAGTGGATACCATCAAATTCGCATGAGAGAGGGAGATGAGTGGAAAACTACATTTAAGACTAAGGTATGGCTTGTATGAATGGTTAGTTATGCCATTTGGTCTTTCAAACGCACCTAGCACATTTATGAGATTGATGAATCATGTTATGCGTGCATTTTTAGGTAAGTTTGTTGTAGTTTATTTTGATGACATCTTAGTTTACAGTAAAACAGTAGATGAGCATGTTATGCATTTGAAGCATGTTCTTGATGTGTTAAGGCAAGAAAAATTGTATGCTAACTTGATAAGTGCACTTTTTGTATGGATAGAATTGTCTTCCTTGGATTTGTTGTGAGTGCAGATGGCATCGAGGTAGATTTAGAAAAGGTGAAGGCAATTAAGGATTGGCCGACACCAACAACAGTGACAGAAGTCAGAAGCTTCCATGGATTAGCAAGCAAGCTTCTACCGTAGATTTGTTAAAGACTTCAGTAGTATTGCAGCACCACTGACTGAATTAGTGAAGAAGACTGTTGGCTTCAAATGGGGTGAAGAGCAGGAGCGGGCATTCCAGGAACTGAAAATGAAGTTGTGCAGTGCACCAGTCTTGGCACTACCCAACTTTGAGAAGACATTTAAAATTGAGTGTGACGCATCCGGGATAGGCATTGGGGCGTGTTCTTATGCAAGAAAAGCGACCAATAGCTTACTTTAGCGATAAGCTTAATGGAGCAGTTTTGAGGACCCCACATATGACAAGGAGTTATATGCGCTAGTGCGAGCCCTTGAGACTTGGCAGCATTATTTGTGGCCTCGAGAGTTTGTGATCCATACAGATCATGAATCATTGAAGCATCTGAAGGGACAAGGTAAACTGAACAAACACACGCAAAATGGTTAGAGTTTGTTGAGACATTTCCATATGTAATCCGCTACAAACAAGGTAAGGAAAACATTGTCGCCGATGCACTATCGCGAAGGTATGCTTTACTTACTTCATTGAGTGCAAGAATGCTTGGGTTTGAATTTATTAAAGAACTTTATGCTAGTGATAATGACTTTAGTACTATCTATGCTGCATGTGAAAAGTCTGCTTTTAGTAAATTCTACCAACATGATGGGTTTCTGTTTAGGGAAAATAGATTATGCATTCCTGTTTGTAGTATGCGTGAATTGTTAGTGAGGGAAGCACACGGGGGAGGTTTAATGGGGCACTTTGGCATTACCAAAACCTTAGGGGTATTGAGTGAACATTTCTATTGGCCAAAATACGGAGAGATATTGAGCGTTTGTGTGATAAATGCTTAACTTGTAAACAGGCTAAATCTAAGGTTATGCCTCATGGGTTGTATACACCGTTGCCAATACCTAGTGAGCCATGGGTAGATGTATCGATGGACTTTATATTGGGTTTACCTAGGACTAGGAAGGGTAGAGATTCCATCTTTGTAGTGGTTGATAGGTTCAGTAAGATGGCACACTTTATAGCATGTCATAAAACTGATGATGCCACTAACATTGCTGACTTGTACTTTAGAGAAGTAGTACGACTCCATGGGATTCCACGGAGTATAGTTTCAGATCGTGATGTTAAGTTCCTTAGTCACTTTTGGAAAGTTTTATGGGGTAAGTTGGGAACTAAACTTTTGTATTCTACTACTTGCCACCCCCAAACTGATGGCCAGACCGAGGTTGTTAATAGGACTTTGACTCAGTTATTACGTACTGTTATCAATAAGAACTTAAAAACCTGGGAGGATTGTTTGCATTTTGTTGAATTTGCATATAATCGTAGTATTCATTCCTCTACATCTTACTCACCATTTGAAATTGTTTATGGTTTTCAGCCACTAACTCCATTAGATTTGTTACCATTGCCTGTTGATGAGCATGCGGGGTTAGATGGAAAAAGGAAAGCCGATTTGGTGAAGCACATACATGAGAAAGCAAGAGAGCAAATACAACGAAAGAATGAGCAATATGCTTCTCATGCTAATAAGGGAAGAAAGCGTGTGGTATTTCATCCTGGAGATTGGGTTTGGGTACACATGCGCAAGGAGAGATTTCCTGAACAACGTAAATCTAAGCTACAACCGAGAGGGGATGGTCCATTTCAAGTTTTGGAACGGATTAATGACAATGCATACAAGTTGGATTTACAAGGTAAGTATAATGTGTCTGCTACATTTAATGTTTCTGACTTAACTCCTTTTGATGCAGGTACAGATTCGAGGTCGAATCCTTTTCAAGAGGGAGGGGATGACATGATCCAGGCCGACAACAAACCAAAGGACGCATTACAAGTGCCAGAAGGGCCAATTACGAGGCAGAGGACCAAAAGACTTAGAGAAGCAATGGCGGGATTAGTTCAGAGTTTTATGGTCGACTGCAACAAACAAATAGAGATGCATGTGGGCTTGGATGGAAATGGTCGAAAACATTTCACTTGGCCCAAATCAGTTTAGAATAAAGCTTCCTAGGCATTTGAAGACTTAAAGACTTGATATTTGTGTAATTTCGTTTTTAGGGGCATTGTTGTCTTTATGCCTTTAGGGTTTCTTTTTGTAACACTATTTAAGCTTACTTTCTTCTTCATTTGAGCGAACCAACGAAATTGTAAACTCAAAAGCTTAAAGCTTTGGCTATGGCCGAATTCTTGTAAGGGAGAGATTCCCCTTTTCAAGTTTGAATCGACTTATCTAAGTTTGGCAAACTTAGTGGCGTCTCCTTTTGCTAGCAAAAACACTACAAGGATTCATCTTAAGGGTTCTCAAGGGCAAGTTCTTTGTGGGTCTTCTTTGTGGCCTTGGAAGGGTTTTATTACTGATTTGTTTGTTGAGCTTTGATATGGCAGGTGTTAGTTTAACCGTCGATGAGAAGCTTGCAACTATGGATAGAAAATTTACAGATATGATGGAGAATATGAATACTGCATTAGAAAGGTTGTCCAGAGTGTAGAGAGTATTCAGTCGGGTAGTGTTCTCAGAGCACCACTACCTCAGAATGTACCACCACCTCATAATGTACTACCACCTCATAATGTACCACCACGTCATAATGTGCCACCACGACGAGTACCACAGCAACAATACCATCAGATGAAGAAGAAGCCGAGAATGACTTTGATGATTTTGATGATCTTGATGATGTTGAGGAGAGGTTTCAGCCTAGACAAGATCAGAGGCATGTAGGGGGTTTGGTAGAGGGTGTGATAGGAGGTTTGATGGGAGACATAATAGGAGGGATAGACGATTTGATGATAGAGGTGCATTTGATGATAGGCGATGATGGATTATGATCGAAGGGGTTATGGTAGACGGGGGGACTTAGATGGAGATCTAGGTAGCATTAAAATCAAGATACCAACCTTTCAAGGGAAGAATGATCCCGAGGCTTATTTGGAATGGAGAAGAAGATTGAGATGATATTCAATTACCATCACTACTACAGATGAGAAGAAAATCAATCTGGCAGCTATTGAGTTTACTGATTATGACATGATATGGTGGGATCAGCTTGTTACCACTAGGAGAAGAAACTATGAGAGACCAGTTCAGACTTGGGAAGAACTCAAAGGTCTTATGAGGAAGAGGTTCATTCCGAGCCATTACTACCGTGAGTTGTATCAGAAGCTACAACATCTGTATCAAGGTACCAAGAGTGTTGAGGATTACTACACAGAGATGGAAGTTGCCATGATCAGGGCTAATGTAGTTGAGGATGCAGAGGCTACTATGGCACGGTTTCTTGGAGGCTTAAATAGGGAGATTGCCAACGTGGTGGAGTTACATCATTATGTTGATTTGGAGGACATGCTTCACATGGCTATTAAGGTAGAGAGGCAACTCAAGAAGAATGCCACATCCAGATTTGGTACTCAGACTACTTCAACTTGGAAGGGGAAATGGGTTCCAAATGAGAAGCGAGATGGAGGCTTTAACAAGCCTAGAGGTGATTTCAGTGGAGGCCTTAACAAGCCTAGGGCCGAACCTGGTGGCAAGGGAAAAGAGGCTGCAGAATCGAGTAAGCCTAGACCTAAACCTAAGGGTACAACTACGAGAACTAAGGATGTCAAGTGTTTCAAGTGTGTTTGGCATGGGTCACTATGCTTCACAATGTCCCAATAGGCGCACCTTAGTGATTGACAAGAGCGGAGATGTGTACTCTACAGATGATGAGGTTGAGGATGAGATGCCGGAGTTAGAAGATGCTAGTGACCACGAGGGAGCTGCACACCCTTTAGATAACTTATCCCTAGTTGTTAAGCGTGCTTTGACAGCACAAGTTGTTGAGGATGAGAGTGATCAGCAGAGGGAGAACATATTCCACACCAGATGTCGTGTGAATGGTAAGAGTTGTAGATGATTATAGATGGAGGCAGTTGTACCAATGTGGCTAGCACGGCTTTGATTGAGAGATTGGGGTTGAGTTGCTTGAGGTACCCCAAGCCTTACAAGTTGCAGTGGTTAAATGATTGTGGTGAAGTGAAGGTAACGAAGCAGGTATTATTGAGCTTTACCATTGGGCCTTACACAGATGATGTTCTATGTGATGTGATTCCGATGCATGCGGGTCATATACTTTTGGGGAGGCCGTGGCAGTTTGATAAGAAGGTGATTCATGATGGGTTCAAGAATAAGTATTCATTTCAACATAAAGGGAAACCCTAATACACTATACCCACTTACACCAAAGCAAGTCCATGAAGATCAGGTTAAGTTGCAACTTGAGAGGGATAAAGAGAGGGCGAGTACAAATACTAACTTGGGGGAAACTAGTGAGAGTGTGAAAATTAAGGGCAAGGCCGAGAGTTTACCCAAGGAAGTGGGAGTGAAAGTAAGGGGGGCACCAAAGGGAGAGTGAAAGGAGTTTCTACATGGGTGAGGGTGAAGCGAGGAGAGCTTTCAAGGCTAGCAGCCTGATGCTATTGTTAGTTTACAAGGAGCCCCATGTTATTTTTCTAACACTGACCCTTTGCTTCCTATGTCTATTTCATCTCTTTTGTAGGACTACAACGATGTACTGACTGAGGACATTCCTAGTGGGCTTCCACCCATTAGAGGCATTGAGCACCAAATAGACTTCATACCTGGAGCAGTCATTCCCAACAGGCCATCCTAAGAAGCAATCCTGAGGAGACAAAGGAACTTCAACGGCAAGTGCGGGATTTGATGGACAAGGGGTATGTAAGGGAAAGCATGAGTCTATGTGCAGTATCAGTGCTTCTAGTTCCTAAGAAAGATGAGACATGGCGTATGTGTGTTGATTGTCGAGCCATCAATAATATAACGGTAAAGTATCGCCATCCTATTCCTAGGCTAGATGACATGTTAGATGAATTGCATGGTTCTAAGATATTTAGTAAGATTGATGTGAAAAGTGGATACCATCAAATTCGCATGAGAGAGGGAGATGAGTGGAAAACCGCATTTAAGACCAAATATGGATTATATGAATGGTTAGTTATGCCATTTGGTCTTACAAACGCACCTAGCACATTTATGAGATTAATGAATCATGTTATGCGTGCATTTATAGGTAAGTTTGTTGTGGTATACTTTGATGACATCTTAGTTTACACTACAATCGATTGAGGAGCATGAATTACATTTGAGACATGTACTTGATGTTTTACGAAAAGAACAACTGTATGCTAACTCTGACAAATGCACATTTTGCATGGATAGAATAGTTTTTCTTGGCTTTGTTGTGAGTGCAGATGGGATCGAGGTAGATGTGGAGAAGGTGAAGGCAATTCAGGAATGGCCTACACCACTACTACAGTGACAGAAGTCCGAAGCTTTCATGGATTAGCGAGCTTCTATAGGAGATTTGTCAAGGACTTCAGTAGCATTGCCGCACCATTGACCGAGGTAGTAAGAGAGAAGTTGAGTTGGTTTTCAATGGGGCGAGGCGCAAGAGCGAGCATTCCAGGATCTTAAAGCGAAGTTATGCAGTGCGCCCATTTTGGCACTACCCAACTTCGAGAAGACATTTGAAATTGAGTGCGACGCATCAGGGTTAAGTATTGGAGCAGTTCTTATGTAAGAAAAGCGGCCAATAGCCTATTTTAGTGAGAAGCTGAATGGAGCAGCTTTGAGGTACCCCACGTACGACAAAGAGTTATATGCGCTTGTGAGAGCACTTCAGACGTGGCAGCACTACTTGTGGCCTAAAGTGTTCGTGATCCACACCGACCATGAATCATTAAAACACTTGAAGGGTCACGGTAAGCTGAATAAGCGACACGCAAAATGGATGGAATTCGTTGAGTCATTTCCATATATTATACGCTACAAGCAAGGTAAAGAAAACATCGTGGCCGATGCATTATCTCGCAGGTATGTTTTACTTACTTCAATGCATGCACGGATGTTTGGATTTGATTTGATTAAGGAACTATATGAGTGTGATTCTGATTTTGGTGAGATTATTGTTGCTTGTGCAAAGTCATCTTTTGGAAAGTTTTACATTCATGACGGTTTCTTATTTAAAGCGAACAGGTTGTGTGTTCCTGCTTGTAGTATGCGTGAGTTGCTTGTGAAAGAAGCGCATGGGGGAGGTTTGATGGGGCATTTTGGGATTACTAAGACTTTAGCTATTTTACATGAGCACTTTTATTGGCCTAAAATGAAACGTGATGTTGAGCGTATTTGTGATCAGTGTCTAACATGTAAGCATGCTAAATCTAAATTAATGCCACATGGTTTGTATACTCCTTTTTTGCCTGTACCTAGCGAACCTTGGGTTGATATATCGATGGATTTTGTGTTAGGTTTGCCAAGGACAAAGAGGGGTAGAGATTCAATCTTTGTTGTAGTTGATAGATTTAGTAAAATGGCTCATTTCGTTGCATGTCATAAAACCGATGATGCTATAAACATTGCAGATTTATTTTTCAGAGACATAGTGCGACTCCATGGTATACCTAGGAGTGTTGTATCTGATAGAGATGTTAAGTTCCTTAGCCATTTTTGGAAGGTGTTGTGGGCTAAACTAGGCAGCAAACTATTGTATTCTACCACATGTCACCCACAAACTGATGGACAAACGGAGGTAGTTAATAGGACTTTATCTCAATTATTGCGCATTATAGTTGGTAAGAATTTGAAGAGTTGGGAAGATTGTTTGCCATTTATTGAGTTTGCATATAATCGTAGCATTCATTCTTCTACATCATTTTCACCTTTTGAGATTGTTTATGGTTTTCAGCCACTAACTCCATTGGATTTGTTACCATTACCTATTGATGAGCATACAGGGTTAGATGGCAAAAGGAAGGCTGATTTGGTGAAGCATATCCATGAGAAGGTAAAAGAGCACATTCAACGAAGAACGAGCAATACGCTTCTCATGCAAATAAGGAAGAAAACGTGTAGTCTTTCAACCTGGTGATTGGGTTTGGGTACACATGCGTAAAGAGAGATTTCCCGAACAGCGTAAATCCAAGCTACAATCGAGAGGAGATGGACCTTTTCAAGTCTTGGAAAGGATCAATGACAATGCATATAAGCTGGATTTGCAGGGTAAGTACAACGTCTCTGCTACTTTTAATGTTTCTGACTTAACTCATTTTGATGCAGGTTCAGATTCGAGGTCGAATCCTTTTCAACAAGGAGGGAATGACATGAGTCCAACCACACCAGAGACATTACAGGATGCGGCTAACAACATGGAAGAACCCATACAGTTGCCAACAGGGCCAATCAAACGCCAAAGAGCAAAGAAGATCAGAGAGGCCTTTGCGGGACTAGCTTAGAGCTATGTGACCAGTTGCAGCAACCAAGTCAAGTGCACACCAGAGACATATATGGGCATAACCAGAGAGGTCCCCAAGCTATTTCATTTGACCCAGATCAGCTCAGACTGAAGCATAGCAGAGCAGCTTCAGCACCAGCACCCTTTTGACCCGATTTCACCCATTTTCGGACTATGTTGAATTCGGCTAAATGGGGGCATTTTTGTCATTTTTGCTTGACATTTTGACTTTATTTATGATGTAATTAGCATGGTTGACTATGCCATTAGGCTTAATTATGCTTAGATTTGTACTTAGCCGGAAGCACGTCAATTTACTATAGCATGTAAGCACCTCAATTAGCTTAAGTGAGATTAGCTTCTAATCTTTGTTTTAAGTTTATTTAGGTGCAAAAGGACCTTAATGGTCGTGGTTGAGGTGCTTGACTTAGGGCTTTTGGTAATTTTAACTCTAGGGTCATTTTAGCCTTTTTACTCTTTTGTAACCCTAACTATATAACTCTCCTTTGTAAATTTTATCAAGGCCAACGTGATATACAGAATTTTGAAAGAGAGAAAAGCTTGAGCTTTCCATGGCTATGGCCAAAACCTTGTTGAGGGAGGGATTCCCCTTTTCAAGTTCAAATTGACTTATCTAAGCTTGGCAACTTAGTGGCGTCTCCATTGCTAGCAAAATACAATCTGATTTCATGCTTGTGGTTATCATGGACGTGAGTTTCATGGTGGTTAGGGGCTGATCTTGGTTGGGTTTTGTTCCTACAAAATCAGTATTCAAAGTTCTTGGGGTTTTGAGAAAGATGCTTGGGGTTTGCTTGGTTTCCAACCCAAGTGAGTTTCTTGTCAGTTTGTCACATTTATTTCCTCATAATCATTTAACCACTGCAACATATATGGCTTTGGGTGTCTCAAGCAACTCAACCCCAATCGCTCAATCAAAGTTGTGCTAGCAACATTAGTACAACTTCCCCCATCTGTAATCATACTACACCCCTTGCCATTCACACGACACCTAGTATGGAATATGTTCTCCCTCTGCTGCGTACTCTCATCCTCTACAATAGGTGCACTCAAAGCACACTTGACAACTAAGGACAAGTTATCCAGCGGGTATGCAGCTCTCTCGTGGTCACTGGTATCCTCCAACTCTGGCATCTCATCATCAACCTCACTATCAGTAGAGTACACATCTCCACTATTCTTATCAATCACTAAGGTACGTCTATTGGGACATTCTGTAGCATAGTGTCCCATGCCCAAATATTTAAAACACTTGACATCCTTAGTTCTAGTAGTTGTACCCTCAGGTTTTGATCTAGTTTTACTTAGTTCTGCCGCCTCTTTACCCTTGGCACTAAGTTCAGCCTTAGGCTTATTAAAGCCTCCACTGAACTCGCCTCTAGGCTTGTTAAAGTCCCCATCCCGCTTCTCATTCGGAACCCACTCAGGGTTGAACCTGGGGACTTTAACAAGCCTAGAGGCGAGTTCAGTGGAGGCTCAAGCGTGCTTTCAGTGCACCTATTGTAAAGGATGAGAGTACGCAGCAGAGGGAGAACATATTTCACACTAGGTGCCTTGTGAATGGAAAGGGGTGTAGTATGATCATAGATGGGGGCAGTTGTTCTAATGTTGCTAGCACAACTTTGATTGAGCGATTGGGGTTGAGTTGCTTGAGACACCCAAAGCCGTATAAGTTGCAGTGGTTAAATGATTGTGGGGAAATAAATGTTACAAAGTAGGTCTTGTTGAGCTTTACTATTGGGCCATACAAAAATGATGTCCTATGTGATGTGATACCGATGCATGCTGGACATATTCTTTTGGGCAGGCCGTGGCAGTTTAATAAGAAGGTTATTCATGATCGGTTCAAGAATAAGTACTCTTTTCAGCATAAGGGAAAACCCATTATATTATACGCACTTATACCTGCACAAGTCCATAAAGATCAGGTTAAGTTGCTACTTGAGCGTGACAAAGAGGGAGCAAAGGGAAACACCACCTTGGGTGAGACTAGTGAGAGTGTTATATCTCGTGAGAAAAATCAGGCTAAGGCCCGGGAGTTCCCAAAAGGAGTGTGAGTGAACGTGAGGGGGAAACAAAAGGGAGAGTTAGAAAGAGTTTCTACATGGGGAAGGTGAAGCGAGGAAAACGTTCAAGGCTAGCAAATTCATGCTATTGTTAGTCTACAAGGAGCCTCATGTTTATTTTACTAACACTGACCCTCTGCTTCATGTGTCTACTTCATCTCTTTTGCTGGATTACAGTGAGGTACTGACCGAGGATATTCCTAGTTGGCTTCCACCCATTAGAGGTATTGAGTACCAGATAGACTTTACTCCTGGAGCAGTCATTCCTATCAGGCCAGCTTATAGAAGCAACCCTGAGGAAACGAAGGAACTTTAGTGGCAAGTGCGGGAGTTCCTTATCCAAAAAAAAAAGTGCGGGAGTTGATGGAGAAAGGGTATGTAAGAGAAAGTATGAGTCCATGTGCGGTTACCAGTTCTTCTAGTTCCTAAGAAAGATGGGACGTGGCTTATGTGCGTTGATTGTCGAGCTATCAATAATATTACGGTAAAATATCGTCACCCTATTCCTAGACTAGATGACATGTTGGATGAATTGCAGGTTCTAAAATTTTTAGTAAGATTGACTTAAAGAGTGGATACCATCAAATTCGCATGAGGGAGGGAGATGAGTGGAAAACTGCATTTAAGACCAAGTATGGCTTGTATGAATGGTTAGTTATGCCATTTGGACTTTCAAACGCACCTAGCACATTTATGAGATTAATGAATCATGTTATGCGTGCATTTTTAGGTAAGTGTGTTGTGGTTTATTTTGATGACATCTTAGTTTACAGTAAAACATTAGATGAGCATGTCATGTACTTGAAGCATGTTCTTGATGTGTTAAGGCAAGAAAAATTATATGCTAACTTTGATAAGTGCATTTTTTGTATGGATAGAATTGTTTTCCTTGGATTTGTTGTGAGTGCAGATGGCATCGAGGTAGATTTGGAAAAGGTGAAGGCAATTCAAGATTGGCCAACACCAACAACGGTGACAGAAGTCAGAAGCTTCCATGGATTAGTAAGCTTCTATCGTATATTTGTTAAAGACTTCAGTAGTAGTTAAGAAGAGTGTTGGCTTCAAATGGGGTGAAGAGCAGGAGCGTGCATTCCAGGATCTAAAAATGAAGTTGTGCAGTGCACCTGTCTTGGCACTACCAAACTTTGAGAAGACATTTGAGATTGAGTGTGATGCATCCAGATTAGCCATAGGAGTGGTTCTTATGCAAGAAAAGCGACCAATAGCCTACTTTAGTGAGACGCTTAATGGAGCCGTTTTGAGATACCCCACTTACGACAAGGAGTTGTATGCGCTAGTGAGAGCCCTTGAGACTTGGCAGCATTATCTATGGCCTCGAGAGTTTGTGATCCATACAGATCACAAGTCATTGAAGTATTTGAAGGGTTAAGGTAAGCTGAAAAAAAGGCATGCACGTTGGTTTGAGTTTGTTGAGACATTTCCATATGTAATCCGCTACAAACAAGGTACGGAAAACATTGTCGCCGATGCACTATCGCGAAGGTATCATTTACCTACTTCATTGAGTGCAAGAATGCTTGAGTTTGAATTTATTAAAGAACTTTATGCTAGTGATACTGACTTTAGTACTATCTATGCTGCATGTGAAAATTCTACTTTTAGTAAATTCTACCAACGTGATGGGTTTCTGTTTAGGGAAAATAGATTATGCATTCCTGTTTGTAGTATGCGTGAGTTGTTAGTAAGGGAAGTGCATGGGGGAGGTTTAATGGGGCACTTTGGTATTGCCAAAATCTTAGGAATATTGAGTGAACATTTCTATTGGCCTAAAATGCTGAGAGATATTGAGCGTTGTGTGATAAAATGCTTAACTTGTAAAAAATCTAAATCTAAGGTTATGCCTCATGGGTTGTATACACCATTGCCTATACCTAGTTAGCCATGGGTAGATGTATCGATGGTTTTTATATTGGGTTTACCTAAGACTGACTAGGAAGGGTATAGATTCCATCTTTGTAGTAGTTGATAGTTTCAGTAAGATGGCACACTTTATAGCATGTCATAAAACTGATGATGCCACTAACATTGCTGATTGTTCTTTAAAGAAGTAGTATGACTCCATGTGATTCCACGAAGTATAGTTTCATATTGTGATGTTAAATTCCTTAGTCACTTTTGGAAAGTTTTATGGGGAAAGTTGGGAACTAAACTTTTTTATTCTACTACTTGCCACCCCCAAACTGATGGCCAAACCGAGGTTGTTGATAGGAATTTCACTAAGTTATTGCGTACTATTATCAATAAGAACTTAAAAACTTGGGAGGACTGTTTGCCTTTTGTTGAATTTGCATATAATCGTAGTATTCATTCCTTTACATCTTACTCACCATTTGAAATTGTTTATGGTTTTCAGCCACTAACTCCATTAGATTTGTTACCATTGCCTGTTGATGAGCATGCGGGGTTAGATGGAAAAAGGAAAGCCGATTTGGTGAAGCATATACATGAGAAAGCAAAAGAGCACATACAGCGAAAGAATGAGCAATATGCTTCTCATGCTAATAAGGAAGAAAGCGTGTGGTATTTCAACATGTAGATTGGGTTTGGGTATACATGAGCAAGGAGAGATTTCCTGAACAAGGTAAATCTAAGCTACAACCGAGAGGGGATGGTCCTTTTCAAGTCTTGGAACGGATTAATGACAATGCATACAAGCTGGATTTACAAGGTAAGTATAATGCGTCTGCTACATTTAATGTTTCTGACTTAACTTCTTTTGATGCAGGTACAGATTCGAGGTCGAATCATTTTCAAGAGGGAGGGGATGACATGATCCAGGCCAGTCGTGGAGCATCAAAAGACATGACCAACAATACAATAGACCCATTTACAAGTACCAGAAGGGCCAATTACAAGATAGAAGACCAAAAGACTTAGAGAAACAATGGCGAGATTAGTTCAGAGTTTTATGGCTGATTGCAATAAACAAATAGAGACACATGTGGGCTTCAATGGAGAGGGCCCAAAGACATTTCACTTGGCCCAAATCAGTTCTGATTGAAGCTTTATAGACCTTTGAAGTCTTAAAGACTTTGGCATTTTTATAATTTCGAATTTAGGGGCATTATTATCTTTATGCTTTTAGGGTTTCTTTTGTAACACTATTTAAACTTGCCTTCTTCTTCATTTTAGGTTAACCATGAAATTTGTAAGAAAACATATAAGCTTATGCTTTGGCTATGGCCGAATTTCTTGTGAGGGAGGGATTCCCCTTTTCAATTTTGAATCAACTTATCTAAGTTTAGCAAACTTAGTGGCGTCTCCATTTGCTAGCAAAACACACTGATTTCATGTTTTAAGTTATCATGGGCAATGTTTCATGGTGGTTTAGGGTTGATCTTGGATGGGTTTTGATTTTACAAAATCATTGTTTGAGGTTCTTGGGGCTTAAGAAAAATACTTGGGGTTTGCTGGATTTCGCATCCTAGTGAGTTTCTTGTCAACATCTATTAGGACATTGTGAAGCTTAGTGTCCCATTCCCAAACATTTGAAACACTTGACATCCTTTAGTTCTTGTAGCTGTAGCCTCAGGTTTTGGTCTAGTTTTACTTGGTTCTACAGCCTCTTTACCCTTGGCACTAGGTTCGGCCCTAGGCTTATTAAAGCCTCCACTGAACTCACCTCTAGGCTTGTCAAAGCCTCCATCCCACTTCTCATTCGGAAACTTCATTTTCCATGCAGAAGTGCCATTAGTACCAAATCTGGATGTGGACTTTTTCTTGAGTTGCCTCTCTACCTTGATAGCCATGTGAAGCATATCCTCCAAATCCACATAATGATGCAACTCCACCATGTTGGAAATCTCTCTATTTAAGCTCCCCAGAAACCGTGCCATAGTAGCCTCTGAATCCTCAACTACAGTTGCCCTGATCATGGCGACTTCCACCTCTGTGTAATAGTCCTCAACACTCTTGGTCCCTTGATACAGATGCTGAAATTTTTGATACAACTCCCTATAGTAATGGGCGGGAATAAACCTCTTTCTCATGAGACCCCTAAGTTCCTCCCATGTCTGAACCGGTCTCTCATAGTTTCTACTCCGAGTAGAGATAATCTGATCCCACTAAATCATAGCATAATCGGTAAACTCAATTGCTGCCAGACTGATCTTCTTCTCGTCTGAATAGTGATGAGAGTTGAAAATCAGCTCAATTTTCCTTTCCCATTCTAAGTAAGCCTGGGGATCATTCTTACCCTGAAAGGCTGGTATCTTGATCTTGATGCAACGTAGATCACCATCTACATCTCCCCGTCTACCATATCCCTCCTATCATAATCCCCTCTTCTATCATCAAATGCACCTCTACCATAAAATCGTCTTTCCTTCCTATCATTCCTCCTATCAAACCTCCTATTAGGCCTCCTATCATGCCCAAGTTGAAATCTCTCCTCCACATCATCAAGACCATCAGAATCATCAAACTCATTTTTAGCTTCCTCTTCATCTGGTGTTACTGACTGGAGGAACCCATGCAGTTGCCAACACGTCCAATCACATGCCAAAGAGCAAAGAAGATCAGAGAGGCCTTTGGGGGACTAGCTCAGAGCTATGTGACCAGCTGCAGCAACCAAGTCAAGTGCACACCAAAGACACATATGGGCATAACCAGAGAGGTCCCCAAGCTATTTCATATGACCCATATCAGCTCAGACTGAAGCATAGCAGAGCAGCCTCAGCACCAGCACCCTTTTAACCCGATTTGACCTATTTTGGCACTAGTTGAATTCGGCCAAATGGGGACATTTTTGTCATTTGTGCTCAATATGTTGACTTTATTTATGATGTAATTAAGCTAGTTGACCGGTTCATTAGGGTTAATTTTGCTTAGAACCTTGCTTATTGAGTAAGCACGTCAATTTACTATTTTTTTTTTGGATAAGGTAAGTATTATAACCAAAGAAAAACTATACAAAGAGCAAAGGGGCATGCCCCAGGCACTAGAGAGGACAGGCCCTCCAAGAAGAAAGCCAAACGGCTACAAAAGATCAACAAAAGATGTCATCGGGCAGGTGCCACGAAAGGTGAAGCCATTTATTGTCATAAGATGGATTCACCTTACCTAACAAGCTAACACGATTCCGAACATCAAAAACAATATCATAAAGAAGAGCAGAAATAGGCCGAAGTGGCATAACATGAGTGCGAGCATTCCTCTCCCTCCAAATATAGTAGACTGACGCTGCAAAAGACAGACAAACCAGAAGATGACATAAAGAGGCACCAGAGAACTGACATAACCACTCAACAGTCTGACACCAATCTCGGCGACTCCAATCTAACCCACACATGGCTAGCACAGACGACCAGGCCCTCGAAGAAAAGAGGCACTGGAAGAAAAGATGATCAATGTCCTCACTCGAACAACCACAAAGAATACACCGCGAGCAAGCGGAGATGCCAAATCTCATCAGACTGTCCTGAATACAAAGGCCTCCCTGAATAGTCAGTTGCCTTCTCAGCTCTACTTTTAGTTTTTCCCTTCTTCGCCTGCTGTTCTTCTCGCCTAGCCCTTCTTACTCCTTTCTTCTCAGATCTACTCTCAGATCGATTTTGATTCTCCTTTTCCGTCTACCCCCCCTCGTTTCTTTCCCTTTGCTTCGCCTACTGTTGCTCTTTCCCCTACCCTATAGTCTTTTCCCATGCCTCCGTCTGGTGTTCCTTTTGTGGGGCCGCGCCTCCCTGGAGTTGGCCGTAAGGCTGTAAGGGCTGTCTCGGTGTCCGCTTCTGCCTCACCTCCTTTTGGAGACGTGCTTGAGTGAAAGCTTTGGGTAGTTTTTAGGTCTTTTGGTAATTTCACTTTAGGGACATTTTTGTCCATTCACACCTTTAGGGTTTCTCTTTGTAACCTATTTAAACTTTGTTTTCTTCTTCTTTGGAATAATATTCAAGACATTTTCATCAAAATTTAAAGCTTTTAAGCTTTGGCTATGGATAAATCCTTGTTGAGGGAAGGATTCCCCTTTTCAAGTTCAAATTGACTTATCTAAGCTTGGCAACTTAGTGATGTCTCCATTCCTAGCAAAATACAATCTGATTTCATGCTTGTGGTTATCATGGAAGTGAGTTTCATGGTGGTTAGGGGCTGATCTTGGTTGGGTTTTGTACCTACAAAATCAGTATTCAAAGTTCTTGGGGTTTTGAGAAAAATGCTTGTGGGTTTGCTTGGATTCCAATCCATGTGAGTTTCTTGTCATTTGGTATCAGAGCTTAGGGTTCTGAGGTCTTATTTCCTATCCTCTGATCATAATCCCCTCTTCTGTCATCAAATGCACCTCTACAATCAAATCGTCTTTCCCTTTTATCATTCCTCCTATCAAACCTCCTATTAGGCCTCCTATCATGCCCGGGCTGAAATCTCTCTTCCATATCATCAAGACCATCAGAATCATCAAACTCATTTTCAGCTTCCCCTTCATCTGGTGGTATATACTATGGTGGTACACGTCGAGATGGCACATTATGAGGTGGTGGTATATGCTGGGGTGGTGGTGCTTTGAGACCACTACCAGTTTGAATACTCTCTACACTCTTGGACAATCTCTACAAAGCAGTATTCATGTTCTCCATCATATCTATAAATTTTCTATCCAAAGCCTCAAGTTTTTCATCAATGGTTAGATTTGGACCTGCCATCTCAACACTAAAAAAACAGATTAGAAATAACAAAAAAGTAAAGCAAATATGTAAATCCGCACAATCTCACGTGTTTACACTCGAATGATATCACTCCACTCATGTTTGCACTCTATTGGCTTTTACCCGATACTGTGCTCACAATCACTACCTCTTACCACTCTTGAGTTCTTCCTCAATTCAAATACGAATCACACTCAATCCAAGAATACAAAACCAAGTGTAGTCCTCAAGCCAGCATGAAACACAAAGACCCAATAATGTATATATGAGGCAGGTGGAAAATGCGAATAAGAATAATAAAGACGATGACTCAATCAATAATACCTAAGCTAGAGTATTTGGAATAAGGAAATAAATAATTAGCACGATGAGAAACAAATAAGCATGCAAGTTCACGATCGTATGCAAATTCGGGAGAAAATTTGGCACCTCTATAGAAATTTTGATGGAATACCCTTCACGGACACCCAAATGATAACATGGAACAAACTAAATTTAACCAAATTTTTTGACTTTTCTTTTATGCGCTAGTGATCACTGCCACCCAATTCCGAAAAAAATAAGGCTAAGTATCAACTCCCCGCCATTCCTTTTTGCTTTGGATGTCTATTCAGGGAGGCCTTTGTACTCAGGAAAGTTTGATGAGGTTTGGTATCTATGCTTGCTAGCGGTGTGTTCTCTATGGTTGTTCAAGTGAGGATATTAATCATCTTTTCTTCCAATGCTTCTTCTTTTCGAGGGTCTAGTCAGTTGTGCTAGTTATGTGTGGGTTAGATTGGAGTTACCGAGATTGGCTTCAAATTGTTGAGTGGATGTGTCAGTTTTCTAACGCCTCTTTACGTCATCTGCTTGTTTGCCTGTCTTTTACTGCTTCAATTTACCATATTTGGAGGGAGAGGAATGCCCGCACTCATGATGCGCCTCTTCGGCCTGTTTCCATTCTGCTTAGTGATACTTTTTTTGATGTTCGGAATCGTGCTAGTTTTTTACGGAAGGTGAATCCATCTTATGACAATAAATGGCTTCACCTGTTCTGGCACTTGCCCGATGACATCTTCTGTTAAACTTATTTTGCTTGTAGCCTTTCGTCTTTTCTTCTAGGAGGGCTTGTCCTCTCTAGTTGTCTGGGGAATGCCCTTTTGCTCTTGTATAGTTTTCTTTTGGTTAATACACTTACTTTATCTATAAAAAAAAAAAAAAAACAAGTACTCTTTTCTGCATAAGGGAAAACCCATTACATTATACCCACTTACACCTGCACAAGTCCACGAAGATCAGGTTAAGTTGCAACTTGAGCGTGACAAAGAGAGAGCGAAGGGAAACACCACCTTGGGTGAGACAAGTGAGAGTGATGTATCTGGTGAGAAAAATAAGGCCAAGGCCGTGGGAGTTCCCAAGGGGTGTGAGTGAACGTGAGGGGGAAACAAAAGGGAGAGTTAAAAAGAGTTTCTCATGGGTGAGGGTGAAGCGAGGAAAGCGTTCAAGGCTCGCAAGCTCATGTTATTGTTAGTCTATAAGGATCCTCATATTTATTTTACTAACACTGAGCCTTTGCTTCATGTGTCTATTTCATCTCTTTTGCTGGATTATAGTGACGTACTGACAAAGGACATACCTAGTGGGCTTTTACCCATTAGAGGTATTGAGCACCAGATAGACTTCATACATGGAGCAGTCATTCCCAACTGACCGTCTTATAGGAGCAATCTCGAGGAGACAAAGGAGCTACAAAGGCAAGTACGAGAGTTGATGGACAAGGGGTATATAAGGGAAAGCATGAGTCCTTGTGCAGTACCAGTGCTTCTAGTTCCTAAGAAAGATGGGACGTGGCGTATGTGCATTAATTGTCGAGCTATCAACAATATTATGGTAAAGTATAGTCACCCCATTCCTATACTAGATGACATATTGGATGAATTGCATGGTTCCAAAATTTTTAGTAAGATTGATTTAAAGAGTGGATACTATCAAATTCGCATGAGAGAGGGAGATGAGTGGAAAACTGTATTTAAGACTAAGTATGGCTTGTATGAGTGGATAGTTATGCCATTTTTTCTTTCAAACGTACCTAGCACATTTACGAGATTGATGAATCATGTTATGCGTGTATTTTTAGGTAAGTTTGTTTTTTTTTGGATAAAGTAAGAATTATAACCAAAAGAAAACTATACAAAGAGCAAAGGGGCATACCCCAAGCAACTAGAGAGGACAAGCCCTCCTAGAAGAAAAGCCGAAAGACTACAAGAAAAAATCAGCAGAAGATGTCATCGGGCAAGTGCCAGGAAAGGTGAAGCCATTTATTGTCATAAGATGGTTTCACCTTACGTAAAAAGCTAACACGATTCCGAACATCAAAAACAATATCATAAAGAAGAGCAGAAACAGGCCGAAAAGGCATATCATGAGTGCGAGCATTCCTCTCCCTCCAAATATGGTAGACTGACGCTGCAAAAGACAGACGAACCAGCAGATGACGTAAAGAGGCATCGGTGAACTGACATAACCACTCAACAGTCTGACGCCAATCCCGGTATCTCCAATCTAACCCACACATAGCCAGCACAGACGACCAGACCCTCGAAGAGAAGAGGCACTGGAAGAAAGGATGATCAATGTCCTCACTTGAACAACTACAGAGAATACAACGCGAGCAAGCAGAGATACCAAACCTCATCAAACTATCCTGAGTACAAAGGCCTCCCTGAATAGACATCCAAAGTAAAAAGGAATGGCGGGGAATAGCTTTCTGGAACCAAACAACTCGAGACCAATGCAGCAAGGTTCCCCTAGTCCGCATGGCATTCCAGGCACTATCCACAGAAAATCTCCCACTCCTATCATCCTCCCAAACCAGTACATCCTCCCTCAAACTAGAAGGAGACGGAAGATGGGACTTAGCCAAATCAACAAGGGCAGCAGACCTAGAAGCGGGCCAACGCCAATCAGAAACAGAGATAATGGAAGCAACTGTGGCCATCCTATCCAAGCCAGAGTCATAAATAACTCTTTCACCCAACGTGTCCACAATAGGGCCCAAAGGATGCCAATAATCAAACCACAATAAAGTCTTCTCACCATTCCCAATCCTAACTCTCATCCGCGTCGGGACCAAGAACGAAGCTCCAAGATCTTACGCCAACTCCAAGGGCAATCTGTAGGACAAGGGACCTCCCAAAAACTTCTCCCCCTCAACAAATAAGAGTGAACCCAATTCGACCAAGAAGAAATCTGGCCAGAACAAAGAAACCATATGTGCTTAACAATAGCCGCTCTATTCCAAGTGTCCAAACTCTTAATCCCCAGACCCCCCTCCTTAAGAGGTAAACAAACTCTACTCCAATTGTGGTTTATTTTGATTAAATCTTAGTTTACAGTAAGACAGTAGATGAGCATGTTATGCATTTGAAGCATGTTCTTGATGTGAAAAGGAAGGAAAAACTGTATGCTAACTTTGATAAGTGCACATTTTATATGGATAGAATTATTTTCCTTGGATTTATTGTGAGTGCAGATGGCATCGAGGTAGATTTGAAAAAGGTGAAGGCAATTCAGGATTGGCCAACACCAACAACAGTGACAGAAGTCAGAAGCTTCCATGGATTAGCAAGCTTCTACCATAGAATTGTTAAAGACTTCAGAAGTATTGCAGCACCACTGACTAAAGTAGTGAAGAAGATTGTTGGCTTCAAATTGGGTGAGAGTAGGAGCGCGTCCAGGATTTGAAAATGAAGTTATGCAGTGCACCAATCTTGGCACTACCCAAATTTGAGAAGACATTTGAGATTGAGTGTGACGCATCCGGGATAGGCATTGGAGCGGTTCTTATGCAAGAAAAGCGACCAATAGCTTACTTTAGTGGGAAGCTGAATGGAGCAGTTTTGAGGCACCTCACATATGACAAGGAGTTGTATGTGCTATTGAGAGCCTTTGAGACTTGGCAGCATTATTTATGGCCTCGAGAGTTTGTGATCCAAACAGATCATTAATCATTGAAGCATCTGAAGGGCCAAGGTAAGATGAACAAACGACACGTAAAAGTCTGCTTTTAGTAAATTCTACCAACATGTGAAAAGTCTGCTTTTAGTAAATTCTACCAACATGATGGGTTTCTATTTAGGGAGAATATATTATGCATTCCTGTTTGTAGTATGCGTGAGTTGTTAGTGTGGGAAGCACATGAGGGAGGTTTAATGGGGCACTTTGTGACATGATCCAGGCCACTCGTGAAGCATCGAAGGACATGGCCAATAATACAATAGACCCATTACAAGTACCGGAATGGCCAATTACAAGACAGAAGACCAAAAGACTCAGAGAAGCAATGGCGGGATTAGTTCAGAGTTTTATGGCCGATTGCAACAAACAAATAGAGACACATATGGGCTTCAATGGAGAGGGCCCAAAGACATTTCACTTGGCCCAAATCAGTTCTGATTGAAGCTTTATAGACCTTTGAAGACTTAAAGACTTTGGCATTTTTATAATTTCGAATTTAGGGGCATTATTGTCTTTATGCTTTTAGGGTTTCTTTTGTAACACTATTTAAACTTGCATTCTTCTTCATTTTAGGTTAACCACGAAATTTGTAAGAAAACATATAAGCTTTTGCTTTTGGCTATGGCCGAATTTCTTGTAAGGGAGGGATTCCCCTTTTCAAGTTTGAATCGACTTATCTAAGTTTAGCAAACTTAGTGGCGTCTCCATTTGCTAGCAAAACACACTGATTTCATGTTTTGAGTTATCATGGGCAATGTTTCATGGTGGTTTAGGGCTGATCTTGGATGGGTTTGTTCTTACAAAATCATTGATTAAGGTTCTTGGGGCTTAAAGAAAAATACTTGGGGTTTGCTGGATTTCGCATCCTAGTGAGTTTCTTGTCATTTGGTATCAGAACTCAGGGTTCCAAGGTCTGATTTCCTATCTAAATTCGTTGTTTGAATCTGTTTTAAATTTTCGTTCTTTGTTTTTTTGATTTCAGTTCTTGTTGGATCTTGTTTATGTTTTCGTTTTTTTTGTT
The DNA here is from genome assembly GCA_019454045.1 of Zanthoxylum bungeanum. Lineage (NCBI taxonomy): Eukaryota > Viridiplantae > Streptophyta > Magnoliopsida > Sapindales > Rutaceae > Zanthoxylum > Zanthoxylum bungeanum. The sequence continues at coordinate 5,909 of SKCR01044948.1, read as the reverse complement.
TCTGGGTTAATACTTGTTTTGAAATTCTTCTGTCAGAATCTGGGTTTTGTTGTGTTCTTCATATCAGTTCATCATATTTGTTTATTTCTGAATCTGGGTTTTTTTTTTTGTGTTCATATCATCATATTTGTTTATTTCTGGATCTGGGTTTATGTTGTGTTCTTCATACAGTTCATCTTTTACATTCTGTTCTTTAGCATATGTTGAAGAAATAAGTCGAAAAATTTGGTTGAATCTAGTTTGTTCCATATTATCATTTAGGTGCCCATGGAGGGTATTCCATCAAAATTTCTATAGAGGTGCCAAATTTTCTCCCGAATTTGCATACGATCGTGAATTTGCATGCTTATTTGTTTCTCATCGTGCTAATTGTGTATTTCCTTATTCCAAATACTCTAGCTTAGGTATATTGACTGAGTCATCGTCTTTATTATTCCTATTCTCATTTCCCACCTGCCCCATATATACATTATTGGGTCTTTGTGTTTCATGCTGGCTTGAGGGACTACATTTGATTTTGTATTCTTGGATTGAGTGTGATTCGTATTTGAATTGAGGAAGAACTCAAGAGTGGTAAAAGGCAGTGATTGTGAGCACAGTATCGGGTAAAAGCCAATAGAGCGCAAACACGAGTGGAGTGATATCATTCGAGTGTAAAACACGTGAGATTGTGAGGATTTACATATTTGCTTTACTTTCTTGTTTTTTCTAATCTGTTTGTTTAGTGTTGAGATGGCAGGTCCAAATCTAACCATTGATGAAAAGCTTGAGGCTTTGGATAGAAAATTTACAGATATGATGGAGAACATGAATACTGCTTTAGAGAGACTATCCAAGAGTGTAGAGAGTATTCAAACCGGTAGTGGTCCCAGAGCACCACCACCTCATAATGAACCACCACCTCAGAATGTGCCACCTCGACGTGTACCACCACAGTAGGTACCACCAGATGAAGAGGAAGCTGAAAATGAGTTTGATGATTCTGATGGTCTTGATGATGTGGAAGAGAGATTTCAGCCTGGGCATGATAGGAGGCCTAATAGGAGGTTTGATAGGAGGAATGATATGAGGGAAAGACGATTTGATGGTAGAGGTGCGTTTGATGACAGAAGAAGGGATTATGATCGGAGGGGATATGGTAGAAGAGGAGATGTAGATGGTGATCTAGGTAGCATCAAGATCAAGATACCAACCTTTCAGGGTAAAAATGATCCCGAGGCTTACTTAGAATGGAAAAGGAAAATTGAGCTGATTTTTAACTGTCATCACTATTCAGACGAGAAGAAGATCAATTTGGCAGCAATTGAGTTTACGGATTATGCTATGATTTGGTGGGATCAGATTGCTTCTACTCGGAGGAGAAATTATGAGAGACCAGTTCAAACATGGGAGGAACTTAGGGGTCTCATGAGAAAGAGGTTTATACCCGGCCATTACTATAGGGAGTTATATCAAAAATTACAGCATCTGTATCAGGGGACCAAGAGTGTTGAGGATTATTACACAGAGATGGAAGTTGCTATGATCAGGGCAAGTGTAGTTGAGGATGCAGAAGAAGCTACTATGGCACGGTTTCTAAGGGGCTTAAATAGAGAGATTGCCAACGTGGTGGAGTTGCATCATTATGTTGATTTGGAGGATATGCTTCACATGGCTATCAAGGTAGAGAGGCAACTCAAGAAAAAGTCCACATCCAGATTTGGTACTCAGGCTACTTCTGCATGGAAAGGGAAGTGGGTTCCGAATGAGAAGCGGGATGGGGGATTTAACAAGCCTATAGGCGAGTTCAGTGGAGGCCAAGGGTAAAAAGGCAGCAGAATCCAGTAAAACTAGACCAAAACCTGATGGTACAACTACTAGAACTAAGGATGTCAAGTGTTTTAAATGTTTGGGCATGGGACGCTATGCTACAGAATGTCCCAATAGACGTACCTTAGTGATTGATAAGAAGAGTGGGGATGTGTACTCTACTGATAGTGAGGTTGATGATGAGATGCCAGAGTTGGAGGATACCAGTGACCACGAGGGAGCTGCATACCCGCTGGATAACTTGTCCTTGTCAAGCGTGCTTTGAGTGCACTGGTTGTAGAGGATGAGAGTACGCAGCAGAGGGAGAACATATTCCACACTAGGTGTCGTGTGAATGGCAAGGGGTGTCGTATGATCATAGATGGGGGCAGTTGTACTAATGTTGCTAGCACAACTTTGATTGAGCGATTGGGGTTGAGTTGCTTGAGACACCCAAAACCATATAAGTTGATGTGGTTAAATGATTGTGGGGAAATAAATGTGACAAGTAGTAAGTATTGTTGACTTTTACTATTGGCCATACAAAGATGATGTCCTATGTGATGTGATACCGATGCATGCTGGACATATTCTTTTGGGCAGGCCGTGGCAGTTTGATAAGAAGGTTATTCATGATGGGTTCAAGAATAAGTACTCCTTTCAGCATAAAGGAAAACCCAATATACATTATACCCACTTACACCTACAAAGTCCATGAAGATCAGGTTAAGTTGCTACTTGAGCGTGACAAAAGAGAGAGCAAAGGGAACATCACCTTAGGTGAGGCTAGTGAGAGTGCTAAATCTGGTGAGAAAAATCAGGCTAAGGTCGTGGGAGTTCTAAGGGGAGAGTGAGTCAACGTGAGGGAGAAAGAAGGAGAGGAGAGTAGAAAAGAGGAGAGTTAAAAAAAGTTTCTACATGGGGGAAGGTGAGAGCGAGGAAAACGTTCAAGGCTAGCAAATTCATGCTATTGTTAGTCTACAAGGAGCCTCATGTTTATTTTACTAACACTGACCTTCTGCTTCTTGTGTCTATTTCATCTCTTTTGCAGGATTACAGTGACATACTGACCGAGGATATTCCTAGTGGGCTTCCACCCATTAGAGCTATTGAGCACCAGATAGACTTCACACCTGGAGCAGTCATTCCCAACAGGCCAGCTTATAGGAGCAACCTGAGGAAACGAAGGAACTTCAGAGGCAAGTGCGAGAGTTGATGGAGAAAGGGTATGTCAGAGAAAGTATGAGTCTCTGTGCGGTACCAGTTCTTCTAGTTCCTAAGAAAGATGGGACGTGGCGTATGTGCATTGATTGTCGAGCTATCAACAATATTACGGTAAAATATCGTCACCCTATTCCTAGACTAGATGACATGTTGGATGAATTGCATGGTTCTAAAATTTTTAGTAAGATTGACTTAAAGAGTGGATATCATCAAATTCGCATGAGGGAGAGAAATGAATGGAAAACTGCATTTAAGACCAAGTATGGCTTGTATGAATGGTTAGTTATGTCATTTGGACTTTCAAACACACCTAGCACATTTATGAGATTGATGAATCATGTTATGCGTGCATTTTTAGGTAAGTTTGTTGTGGTGTATTTTGATGAAATCTTAGTTTACAGTAAAACATTAGATGAGCATGTCATGCACTTGAAGCACGTTCTTGATGTGTTAAGGCAAGAAAAACTGTATGCTAACTTTGATAAGTGCACTTTTTGTATGGATAGAATTGTTTTCCTTGGATTTGTTGTGAGTGCAGATGGCATCGAGGTAGATTTGGAAAAGGTGAAGGCAATTCAAGATTGGCCAACACCAACAACGGTGACAGAAGTCAGAAGCTTCCATGGATTAGCAAGCTTCTATCGTAGATTTGTTAAAGACTTCAGTAGTATTGTGCGGCACCACTGACTGAAGTAGTGAAGAAGAAGACTGTTGGCTTCAAATGGGGTGAAGAGCAGGAGCGTGCATTCCAGGATCTGAAAATGAAGTTATGCAGTGCACCGGTCCTGGCACTACCAAACTTTGAGAAGACATTTGAGATTGAGTGTGATGCATCCGGATTAGGCATAGGAGCGGTTCTTATGCAAGAAAAGCGACCAATAGCCTACTTTAGTGAGAAGCTTAGTGGAGCCGTTTTGAGATACCCCACTTACGACAAGGAGTTGTATGCGCTAGTGAGAGCCCTTGAGACTTGGCAGCATTATCTATGGCCTCGAGAGTTTGTGATCCATACAGATCACGAGTCATTGAAGCATTTAAAGGGACAAAGGTAAGGAGCTGAATAAAAGGCACGCACGTTGGTTAGAGTTTGTTGAGACATTTCCATATGTCATCCGCTACAAACAAGGTAAGGAAAACATTGTCGCCGATGCACTATCGCGAAGGTATGCTTTACTTACTTCATTGAGTGCAAGAATGCTTGGGTTTGAATTTATTAAAGAACTTTATGCTAGTGATACTGACTTTAGTACTATCTATGCTGCATGTGAAAAGTCTACTTTTAGTAAATTCTACCAACATGATGGGTTTCGTTTAGGGAGAATAGATTATGCATTCCTGTCTGTAGTAAGCGTGAGTTGTTAGTGAGGGAAGCGCATGGGGGAGGTTTAATGGGGCACTTTGGCATTGCAAAAACCTTAGGGGTTTGAGTGAACATTTCTATTGGCATAAAATGCGGAGAGATATTGAGCGTTTGTGTGATAAATGCTTAACTTGTAAACATGCTTAATCTAAGGTTATGCCTCATGGGTTGTATACACCATTGCCTATACCTAGTGAGCCATGGGTAGATATATCGATGGACTTTATATTGGGTTACCTAGGACTAGGAAGGGTAGAGATTCCATCTTTGTAGTGGTTGATAGGTTCAGTAAGATGCCACACTTTATAGCATGTCATAAAACTGATGATGCCACTAACATTGCTGACTTGTTCTTTAGAGAAGTAGTATGACTCCATGGGATTCCACGGAGTATAGTTTCAGATCGTGATGTTAAATTCCTTAGTCACTTTTGGAAAGTTTTATGGGGTAAGTTGGGAACTAAACTTTTGTATTCTACTACTTGCCACCCCCAAACTGATGGCCAAACCGAGGTTGTTAATAGGACTTTGACTCAGTTATTGCGTACTATTATCAATAAGAACTTAAAAATTTGGGAGGACTGTTTGCCTTTTGTTGAATTTGCATATAATCGTAGTATTCATTCATTTACATCTTACTCACCATTTGAAATTGTTTATGGTTTTCAGCCACTAACTCCATTAGATTTGTTACCATTGCCTGTTGATGAGCATGCAGGGTTAGATGAAAAAGGAAAAAGGAAAGCCGATGATTGGTGAAGCATATACATGAGAAAGCAAGAGAGCACATACAGAGAAACAATGAGCAATATGCTTCTCATGCTAATAAAGGAAGAAAGCGTGTGGTATTTCAGCCTGGAGATTGGGTTTGGGTACACATGCGCAAGGAGAGATTTCCTGAACAACGTAAATCTAAGCTACAACCGAGAGGGGATGGTCCATTTCAAGTCTTGGAACGGAAAATAAGACAATGCATACAAGCTGGATTTACACAGGGTAAAGTATAATGTGTCTGCTACATTTTTATGTTTCTGACTTAACTCCTTTTGATTCAGGTACAGATTCGAGGTCGAATCGTTTTCACGAGGGAGGGGATGACATGATCCAGGCCACTCGTGAAGCATCAAAGGACATGGCCAATAATACAATAGACCCATTACAAGTACCGGAAGGGCCAAATAACAAGACAGAAGACCAAAAGACTCAGAGAAGCATGGCGGGGGGATTAGTTCAGAGTTTTATGGCCGATTGCAAACAAACAAATAGAGACACTATAGGCTTCAATGGAGAGGGCCCAAAGACATTTCACTTGGCCCAAATCAGTTCTGATTGAAGCTTTATAGACCTTTGAAGACTTAAAGACTTTGGCATTTTTATAATTTCGAATTTAGGGGCATTATTGTCTTTATGCTTTTAGGGTTTCTTTTGTAACACTATTTAAACTTGCCTTCTTCTTCATTTTAGGTTAACCATGAAATTTGTAAGAAAACATATAAGCTTTTGCTTTTGGCTATGCCCGAATTTCTTGTAAGGGAGGG
>SKCR01044947.1:0-47751 GCA_019454045.1 Zanthoxylum bungeanum | reverse complement strand
CAGGAAAAATTACCGATAGGAAAAATTTATGTCCAATTTTTTTTTTACCACGATCGATAATTGACTATTTTTTTAGTGAAAATTTCGACAAAGTCTCCTCTAAAAATTTAAAATCTCCCCAAATTCATCCTAAAACTAACACTTCAAAAATCACCACAATGTCAAACTTCGCCCCCAATTCTACAAAATTCCATCGATCTGGCAATTTCTAAACTCAGAATTCAGCCAGTTATTCACCGCTAAACTTCCAAATTCACAATCCTCAATTTTAACAAAATCAACCACATACTCATTTAAATTTTTTTTTTTTTTTTTTTTTTTTTGGCAAAATCATGTCTTGCGACGGATAAATCCATAGGGACGCCTCTCAAGAGGTGACTCCTTACTCGGCCGTCTCCTGGATCAACTTTGTATCTTCGTGATTTTGTCAAATTTTTATTTTGAAAATCCCGCTTGTACTGGCCTACTTTATCCTGAAAAATTCCGTTTTTAATTTTTCCTGCAAAACTAACACAAAAAATTAAAAGTTCACACAAAATATGAAAAATAAATTACAACAAATTGCATGGGTTGCCTCCCTGCTAGCGCTAAATTTTTCGTCTTCAGCCAGACGTGACTGAAATCCATATGTTAAGGAGGTTTCAATGTCGTTTTGGATGTCCGATTAAAGACAATCCCGTGAGCGTTGCTTTTGAATGGTCTCTTCCAACGGTAAAGTGGCAAAAAATATTTTGTTCATTCAGTGCTTGTGCCACCTTTTTAACTTTTGTTGCTCCAGTGGTTCCTGAAAAGAAAGAAAGAAAATCAGGAGGTCTCGTATGGTGTTTGACTTGGAATGGAAATTCCATTCTGTCAAGCTTCTGGGTGATATCTTTGATTTGTACTCCCCAAAACTGCGATGTTTTTCCTGAATGCTCTGGATCTTTATTAAGTTCAGACATTTGCTCCTCCATTTGCTCTGCTTCTTGTTCCACCTGAGGATGAAAAGATGAGTCAGACATTAGGTCTTCATCCTCTGATTCGGGTGAATTGATTGCTCAAGTTGATCTTCTTCAAACATTTGTGCAATGGAATCTCCAAGATCTTCATTTTGAGGATTCAGAATTCCATCCTCAACTTTTGATGCAGTTGGTACAAATGTTTCAGCTTCCTCCTCGTCAGAGTCAGAATAATAAAAATCAAATCGAGACTTTGCCGGTTCAAGTTCCCGAACTGATATATCTGGTTGTTGATACTGCTCAGCCTCCTCCTCTGTTGACGTGTCATTTTGAAATGATTGGTACTTGAAGGCTTCATCAGTGTCATCTGAAAATGGTTCTTGAGGTATATAGTTCTGGTTTTCTGTTAATTGTCTGATCTGATCTGTCATTCTCTGTATGGATTCTGTGTTACTCTGAACTTGTGCATCAAATTGAGCTGTCTGTTCCTTGAACATGTGAATCAATTGATCTTCTTTGGATGGTTCTGGTTCTTGATAAGGATCGAAGGAAGATGGTGGATAAGATGAAAAATGTGGCTCTGTGAAATGTGATGGTTCTTCGTACCATGAAGGGTCTTGATAGTTCTGCCACCCTGGATGGTAGTTGTATTCGCAATAATCGCTTGGGTGGTCACCATTACATATGTCACATCTCCACATTGAGTTCTGTTGAGCAAATGTAGTATTGCTTGGTTCTGGCATCCAGTGATAATCATTGGGCTGGACAACAGGCCTCAGAAAACTGGACTGTTGCTCCCAGATTTGGGGTGTATCTTCTTGTAAAGCACGTAATCTTTCAATCTCCCAGTAATGTTCCATTTTTAAGTAACCTGAAATCAAAAGAAAGAAATAAAAATTACAGATAAAAATAAAGAAAATTAGATACAAGTAAATTAGATAGCTTCAAAATTAACAACTCAAGAAATATAAGTCCCCGGCAACGGCGCCAAAAACTTGACCGGCGTAAACACACACGTATAACGCAAGCGCACGTATCGTTCAAGTAGTATAAAAATATCGATCCCACGAGGACTTAATTCCTACTGTTGTTATTAATTATTGAATCTATTTATTTACAAATATCTAATTATAGGGAGAAGAGAATGATTGTTTGATTGATTTGGTTGATTGAAGATTTTACAAAATAAATAAATAAAAAGATAAAAGAAAATACTAAGGAAAATAACAAAATACACAAAGATCTAGGGTTGTGATTCTTTTAATATCATTTTAAAGATGAAGTGGTTATCTTAAAGTTGGTAATATATTGATTTATTAACCTGGAACACTAAATTATATGTAAGCCTCTGTCGATGGTCAGACACAAATACCCAGTTTAACCCAATTGAACCATATGTCTATGTCAACCAATTATCTGGATTCATTAAGTTTAAGTTCCAATTATGGCTACCCCCGCCCGACAGGTATATTCATATCCTGTAAGGAAATCTATTAAAGGGTTATCTATCCTCAAGGAAGATCGTGGGTTATTAAGTCTAAGGCTGAAACCTAAAATCCCTATGTCTAGTTCATTTTAGATTTACCATATCAATCTTATTGGTGATCAGACAACAAGAAGCATTAAGCTTAAGACTTAATAAATAAACCTTTAAATTACCCAAACTATAAAATAATCCCTTATAAACCGGTGATATTAAAAGTCATCACAACCTCAGAAAACTAACACATAACTAGGACTAGTAAATTATAAAAGTAAAAGACATAAAATAAAAGCTGAACAGTAAATTACAATAAAATAAAAATAAAATGCTAAGGTAAAAGGAATTACTTTTACTACTACTAATTTAGATATCTCCCATAAAATAATATATAAACTTGTGAGAATATTACCAACCGACCATTCTGGCGGTATCCTGATTAAGTCAAATTAAGTCCAACCAGCCATTAAGGCGGAACCAAAAATAAATTTACCAACCGACCAGTCCGGCGGTATCCGTGATTAGTCAGGTTTAAACCAGATTAAAATTAAATTACCAACCGACCAATATAGCGGTATCCCTTATTAAGTCAATATTTTAAATAGTTAATATATTATTTTTAAGGGAGATTAATCTAAATAGTAACAGTAAAAGAATTACCTTTCACCCTAGCTGAAAAAGTTACTTCAACATGGTGAATAGTAAAAACTGTAAAAAGTAAAAAGTAAAAATTAAATTACTATATTACAAAACGTAATTAAAATATTTACAAAACTAAAAATAAAAAAAAAAAACTAAAAATAAAAATAAAAATTCTAGAGAGAGAAAATCTCTCTAGAGAGAGAAATCAAGAGAGAGAAAGGTACCATGAAAACTGAAAATTCGCGGCCTATTTATAGCAAAAAAAATTCACTGTTTGGTCACTGTTCGCGCGTCGCGACGCTAAGGCATTGCGCGTCGCGACGCTCATTTGTCGACGTGGCACAATGAGACGGCGACACGTAGCAAGGCGGCTGACTGTACAACTGACACGTGTCAAGGCGGCTAATTCTCAATTATTGTGATGACGTCATGCTGACGTCATGCTGACGTGGAGGCGACGTGGCGATGACGTGGCGTGGCGGCTGACTGTACAACTGTCGGCACAATGGGATGGCGACACGTGGCGACACGTGTCAAATTCTGATTGGCTGAGGCTGACGTGGCATGTTGACTCGGTTGACTTACTGACGTGTCTGATGACGTGGCATGACACGTGGCATGGTTGACTCGTTGACCGATGATATGGCTGATGACGAGGCGACACGTGTCATGTCAGAGTGTCGGCAGCATATGATGTTGACACGTGTCACGGCGCACGTTAGCAGATCGGATGTGATGGTGACACGTGGCACGGCGCATTTTAGCAAAGTCAAACTTTTCAAATTGTTGACCCGTTGACCATGGCGCATTTTAGCAGAACCGGCACACGCTGGGCGTCGCGGCGCGCAGTGCTACAGCGTCGCGACGCGAAGAAGACCAAAATAACCCTGTTGACGCATTTTTGTCCGGTTTTTGCCCCAAATTGCCTCCAGTGCTGTCCAAACTTTATTTATCTGCAAAATAACAATAAAACACATCAAAAAGTTCATCAAACCCGAGAAACTATACAAAATATTAGATTAAATGAGTGGGAAATAGTGATATAATATCACTCATCATGTATGGGTGGTGATATTAAATGAGTTTTGAGGTTGGAAAAGTACCTATGTGTTAGTTCTAGATTAAAAGTGTGAGGATTGCATGAGTAAAGAATGAGTTTGCTTGGGTTGATAAGGTGTAGTGGATACAATGATAGGTGTTGTAAAAAAAATAGTGATGTTGCTCAATGTGCACACTATGTTTGACGAAATGCCAAGCCTAGATAAGAATATGAAATTAATCAATTTATGTACATGATAATTTACTGAAGAATCTGATAGTAATAGCCAAAGTAAATAAAGTTAGAAGGGTAACGAAATTCGCAACTTAGGCAGTGAGTGTACTTGCTGTGAAATCTAGACAGTCTATATTCTATCAACTATAACATGAATTTTAGATGTTCGATTGATTAACCATAAATTTATAAGTAAACTAAACACATTGAGGTATATCATATCCAACAACCAGAATTTTCCAATGAAAGATGAAATTGTGGCTGACTTTTAAATATAGCCAATCTAAAATGAAAGAACTGGTTCTCTTCTAGTGAATAAGGTGAGCTTCGTCCATATCTTGAGTTTGGTAGATCGTAACTGAAATTCATAAAATTCTGGGTAAACTACATATGGTAATAACATATCAAAAATTTAGAATTTTTGGACTTAAGAAGAGACTAGACAAAATTTTTGAAGTCGGGCGAACTGCTGCCCCAATGCCCAGTTTTTCAGTTGGACAGCCCCTGAACATCGGTCTATAACTTGAGTTTCGGAAATCGGAATTGAGATCCGTAAAAACCAAATAAACTTGATACATTAAGACCATTTTATTAAAATTTCAACTTCAGATTCATTTCCGATTAATTGTAACGAATTTCCAAAGTTCGGTGTAATGCAGTGAATTTTCTAACAATTAACATAAAATAAGTTTCTGCTACCGCACTTGCATAACTCCAAACCTAAGTCCGAAAAATTCATAGATGCTATAGATATCTCCAATATTCGGCAAGATTATGTGTCCATGAATTGTATATTCTTTTATGCCATATGAAGATGTTCCGAGTTATGGAAACTAACGATTATATGGACCTTAGATCGATACCGGGATACTAGAAGGTCGCCCACACCGTGAATCACTCTCGATTTTCCATAGCACTGTGAGTGGAAACTCCTCTTTAAAGTTGAATTTTATTATATATTTGACACATCAAACTTACTTTTACGCTTCTAGGGCGTTAGTTGATTTTTATTGCAGTTATTTCTTGAAAAATCATGTATTAAGATATGTCTGAGAAATTTATGTTTTCAAAGTATGATTTTATATTTTTTTTCGAGGCATGGGGGAAAACCCCACCTCAGTATGTAACTTAATACAGACATGGAATTGACGGATGGCATGTAGAGGACTGGGGGGATGGCGATACATAATGTCCTCAGATCCTAGTTCTGGACTAGGGATGACAGATGCCCCTAGATCCTAGATTCAGAGCTTTGAGGGTAGCATAGATTCGCACCCCCAGTTCTAGCAAAGTGGCTTGGGGGACGGCGATACGTAATGCCCCAAGACCACTAGTTGCAGGGACATGAGTGGCATGCTTTGGGGGACGGCGATACGTAACTCCCCAAAGTCATGGATTTACAGTCTTGGCTCTAGTTAGGCCTATGGGGGGACAGAGATATGTAACGCCCCCATACGTCAGATTTTCAGAGACAGAGATCAGTTTTCAGAAATAGTTTTTAGAGATCAGTTTTTAGAAATTGTTTTTAGAAACAGATATTTCATAAATGATTTTTTAATACAGATATCTCGGATACAGATTTTTAGAACCATATTTTCAAAAATTGACTTCATAAAAGTTTTCCAGGAAATAGTTATTTTCAAGTAATAAAAGAGATTTCAGAAAAGTTGATTTAAGATGAAATTGGTTTTAGAACCGTGGATTTTCAAAAGCACTTTTAGTACTACTTTTAAAACTGTCCACTCACTTAGATCATTCAAACGATCTAACCCCCACTCCCAGGGTTTTGTTTTGCAGGTTCTAGGAGGATGAGCTCGGAAGGATGGATACTGATGGCAGTCACTAGGTAGTTGGTCCACCAGGGATAAAGTCCAGTTCGGTCAGAGTCAGAGAATCTCAAGTAACATATATGTTATACAGTAAAGGTCACATGTATATTGCATTATAAAAGTTATTGTTAGTGTTGAAATGTGTATTTAAATAGAGTACTTGGTATTAAGAACATTATGCATACATGGTAGATGAGTTGGGCTATGATCCCATGCATGTGTTTATATATATATGTGTGTGAGATAAGAATAGCAGTTATCAGAAGTCAGAGACTTATGGGGATAGTACGGTCTATTCCTTACCAGTAGCATCTCCCGGATTGGGGATGTTACAGATTCTCTAATGAATGATTTATTTATAACTATTATGGATATTTATCTTTCTATTCGTAATAGAAAGACTTGAGCACTGTAATCGTTAAAGTACTAAATCAACCCTTAAAGAAAATACTCTTATACTCCTCGCAAGAATAAGTGAACTCTATATCTATGTAAAATGTCTCCAACTACACACCAATCCACGTTCCCAAAGTACATAGTTATTAGTCGGGATTTCTACACCAACCTCACCTTTTGTAAATCAAAGGACATGATATGTCATGCAGGAGTTCGTAGTACACTCAGGATTCAAATCAATCCATATATAACCATCTAGTAGATTGAAATGAATTTCCTTATTTAACAGATATTATAAGAAATAATGTCTATCTGGGTTCAGTTCTATATATGTAGGAAATGATTTCCCACACAGCGGAAGCGTGTTAGGCATCGGGATTGACCTTGAAAAAATTTATGCTCTTCCCTCCTTATTGCATAATCTATCTAGCCCTTTTAGCAACTGTTTTGTGTAAATTTCTTATAAACAATAAAAACTTTATTGTCACGCTACAGTGCTTGAGGTCACTATTCACTGCTACAGTGCGTGCAATTATTGTTCATTGCAACAATACTTGCTATTACTATTCACTGCTACAGTACACACAAAATTTTGCTCACAATATTAAATCATCTACAATAGTTATGAGTATTTTTTAACCTCCGAAATAGCCCAAAAATAACCCCTGAATCAGCCTCGAATAAGAATGAGAAGATATTTTCGTCAACACCACTCGTCCTTCCGTGTTATTCTCGTTACCAACAAATTGTGTGGACTTCACTCACAATCTTTTAATCTTTAAATTCTTTAGAGAAAAATGTCACACCATTTTGTTTCTTTATTCAACACTTGAAAGAAAAAATATGAACAAGGTGGCTAGGTATTTTTTTTTCAACAATGAGATTAGAACACAAAGCAAAACCAACTTTTGCTTTCATATGCTAGAGTTTAAATAACATAATTATAATTGAAATTACCATTATATTCCTAAACCCTTGGGCATTATTTCCAAACTTTTCAAATTTTATAACAAAGTCTTCATAATGAAGGCATTAAAGTCTTCATAATGAAGACATTAAACCTCCACATTAATACACATTTTATGACTCATTTTGAAATAATGTGTATTGATTTCAAATATTAATACACATTTTAATTCAAAATAATTAAATTAAATTATCATATCATGTAATATTACAAAATATAATATAAATGTATATGATTATCTCATAATCATTAAATAATGAAAATTTTATATTAAACTTATTTAATATAGTTTTCAAGTTTGACTTAAATTATTAATCACATTAATAATTTTAACATAATCTATTATTATGCATGTGAGTTCATAATTGGACTATCCCATTATGATATGATTTGCTATAGTATATCGAGGTAGCACGGAGATCAAATGAACCAGCAGCTCCGAGCTACAATAATCTCAGAATATTAATTAAAAGTCTTTAATCAAATATTCTGAATTATTAACTTTAGGTCAATACACTAAAAAACCTAAAGTCGCACTCTCGTTACTACAGATACATTTTATACCGAAAATCATCAGCATCCACCGATATAATCACCGTATATAGATCGACCATCCATAAGTATCTCATAATTAGAGTAGGGTCATAATATCTGTTATACCCTTCTAATTATTTTGTGCCAAAAGTATCATTGATTCTCTAATGAACGATTTATTTCAAACTATTATGAATATTAATCTTTCTATTCATAATAGAAATACTTGAGCGCTCTAATCGTTCAAGTACCAAATCAACCCTAAAGGAAGATACTCATCTACTTCTCGCAAGAAAGAGTGAACTTCATATCTATGTAAAATGTTCTCGGCTAAACACCAAACCATGTCCCCAAAGTACGTAACTATTGGTCGTGATTTCTTCACCAACCTCACTTTGTAAATCAAAGGACATAGCCTGCCATGCAGGAGTTCGTAGTACTGTCAGGATTCAGACCAACTCATATATGATCATCTATTGATTGATATGAATTTCATTATTTAATGGATAATAAAAGAAATTCATTTATGTCTTGGTCCAGTCCTATATGATTGCATTATACAAGTGTTGGAGTTGGTGTTTAGCGCACCAACTTTTATTATATTTATTGTAAATACGATGTAAATTTTATTTTATTATGAATAAAATTAAGTATTTTTCATCAATATATTCTATTATATAGTAAAGGCGTAAATGACCTTAGAATAAATGGTTGTGACATAATTGCAAAAAGCGTCATAATTGTTACTGAGAAATGTCACAATATAATTCATTCTTAAATTGTTCATAGTCTAGATTTACATACTTGGTTAGTTAGGAAACTCGTGAGACCGATACGTATTGTATATTAGAATTTTTCTAATGGTTTATATCAGTAAAACATGAGCCTTGGGAGACTCATATAGACACGTAGGTATTCATTGGTTAAATATTGGACGACTCATTCGAAGATTCTTGATAGATGGTACACCAACGTCAATATGAATCTTTTCGAGTCGAATAGCATATTATCTCCTTTGACTTGTGATACCACTGTGGATATGTGAGATATCATATGTACTTTGATGACAGTCACGTCAGCGATCTTTTAAGATCATACCTTCGCCTGTTGTCGGGTATGGACTGATACTCACAATATCATGTGATGTATCCAAAGAGGATCTGTCAGTCCCGTGTACGGGATTTAGGTATCCAATTTGTGATTCTTTGAAATCTTTGGCCGAGTTATGATTCGGAAACACAAGTTTCGAATATTTATTGAAGAATCATAATTATGTCGCGACACATGAATTGTTCATAGCGGAGATTTGATGTTAATATATATCTCTAAAACAATTCAGATAACTTATGACAAAGGAAATATATATGCAATGACTTCGACTTGGATGGTTCAGCTCGATTATCTCTGGTCGTCAAAAATTATGAGTGGACAAATTACGGACATGGAAATGGTTTCCGTGACAGATAAACTTGAACCTATAGATCCCCACAATATAAAGTGTACTCGTGAGCACTTGGTCAATAAATTATGGATAAGTCAAATTATTCATAATTTACACATATGTATTAAATAAGGTGTATGTGTATACGATATATAATTTAGATTAGATACACTGTATTAACCAATTAGTTTTGACAATTCTTTATTATTATTAATTAATTAATTATTAATTATTATTAATAATGATAAAATGGAAGAATATTCTTAGAATATTATCCCTAATATTATTTTGTCTTTTTGTTAATTAGATAAATTAATTAATTAAATAGTTAATTAATTTATTTATTTAGATAATAATATTATTGGAATATTCTTATTAACTTGGCAAATTTTGATTTGCTATTCCATGTAATTTGGACACATGGATTTAATTAACAAAAATTAAAATAATAATTATATTTTGGATAAGATCCTGAGGTGTCAAATTCTTAACCAAAAATAATTATTATTTATGTTAAAAAAATTCCTTAATTTTTAAAATTATGGAGAAATATATATAAATGAAATTGTTTCATTTGTTTAGGGCTTTAACCACTTCTCATGTGTTGAGAAAAAAAAGAAAATGGGATTTAAATCAAGGTTTCCTACACCAAAGGTAGAAGAAATTGAGAAATTGGAAATTACATTAAGGTAATAGTAAATTCCAAATTTCTATTTCTTTGTTTTGATTTTCCAAGCATGTGAAATATGTATTGGATATGTATATTGTATGTTTTAATGGAATATATATCTAGGATATTTCTTTGAATCAAAATAGGGTGTTGGTTGCTTGATTTACCTTAATGGTTTCTTTGTTAAGCATGTGTAAATTAAAGTAATTAGTGAATTAATCTCAAAATTAAATATTTTCATTCTAGAGCGATGTTACCACTCTAATTTTTCCTAGAATTGTTCTTAAGGCTTTATGTTGTGGTGGTTAATTTGGTGTGAAATTAATTGGATTAATTTGTGAATAAATTGAATTTAGGCATGAAAATGAACAAATAATAAAACTGGATCAGATCTGATTTGGTCCTGTAAAAATGAATATTTTTCATGGAAAAATATATTATTTGGATGATTTTGGATGTGTATTGGGTGGTGGATTAATTTCGGAAATTATTCAGGGGCGAAAATGTGAGAAAACGGTGAAATTCGCGTCGAAACGGGCTTGTTGAGTTGCGGCGCTGTGAAACTAGAAAACTGGACATTGTTCGGGGCCCAAGTGACCGGGTTGTCCTGGCTCAACGGTTGGTCAACCGGTTTGACCGTTTGTCAGTTACGCATAGTATTTGTCGAAAAATATTTTTGTAAAATAATTCGTCGTGTTTCAAAATATATTATATTATTAAATGTTAATAAATAATATATTGAAATTTATTTGAGTGAATTAAAAATATTTGATATTAATTAATTCACTCGAAAAAATTTTAAAATGTTAAAAACCATTTTCGCTTTCCACCGCGTCCTTCCGCTGCGAATACCCCAACAATAAGGTGCCCTCATTCTCATGTCACCACATGAACAAACCCAGATCAAAGTGGTCATACAATATGGAATGAACCGCAGCTATAAATAAACCACAAATAAAGTACCCGTTTTGTTTGCTTTTTATGGACTATTTTAGATTACTAATGTGAGACCAAGTCTCTTGCCTTTTATTTAAAAATTCAATTATTGTTTATCTTATCTCTCTCACACTCCATCACCCCCCCCCCCCCACTTCTCTCTAATTTCCCTAAATCCAGCAACCACACACTCACACATCCTAATAAAACTCAACCACCTCCCTATTTAAAATAACATATAACCCTAAATTCTTTTAGTGGTGTTTGCTTGGTGTGAAGCAATTGAGAGAAAGTAGTTTATTAAAGATAATTTCCAGAAATCAGTGAGCAATCAGAGAGAGAGAGATTTGAACCAGTAGAGAGAGAAAATGCAGAAGAGAGAGAAAGTGTGGATAGGAGAGAGAAAGGGCTCGTTCGTCATCTTCCAGTCACCTTTTATGGGGAGTGAATACTCCAGGAGAATCCTCTCGATGAGACGAAGCCAATGTCACCGGTCCGACAACCAGACTCCTTCGCATGCGCCCTCACGCATCGTCGCGTCACTGCCCCACGCGCCGCCGTGGTGTGTAGTACACCTCCCGAACTAGAATCATCCCCTCATCGAGATGCACGGGTTAGAGACACCTCGTTTGCCAATTCGGACCTTCGGTTGTATGTAAGAAACGACCCAAAAATGAGAGTTAACGTCGTTCGATCATTCGTCGGTGACCACCGAGCATCCACCATTACCATCATTGTCGTTGTGATCATGGTGACGTGTACTATCTGTTGATCACCTCGTTCTAAAATTTTGAAGTCGTTGGAGCTCGATACGATGTTTTTTACAATTTTAGGGGTGTAATTATAATTTTTTGAGAGTTTTGGATTTATTCGTAAATTGACATGTTTAGGGACCAAAATATATGAATTCTGATTTTTAGTGAGTAAAAGGTGATAACTGAAAGTTTTGGGACTAAATTGATACTATTGGAGAGTATTGGGGTTAGATTGTAAATTTGGAAAGTTTAGGGGTAAAATCATAATTTAGTAAAATATAGGGACCCGAACGTAATTTTATAATTTTTCCAGATTTTAGCGAGGGCATATAGATATAGAGAGTTCTGCGTGGATTAAGAAGTATAAAGCATGATGATTCCCTTAACATAAATGTTTGATGGTTGATGTCTGATATATGAGTTTATATATTATACATATGTTTGGAAAATTGATTTAGTAAGTGATAGCATGAGAACATAAATTGTGAATACAAATTCTCGGTATAAATTGTATGCTTGTACTATGAATCGAAGTATTTGAGTATAATGTGACTTTGAGATGAGTTGATGGATGAAATGTGATGAGATGTGTTGTATTGGATGTTGTGTGAGATTATTGTTATGCTGCCGGATTAGTATATATTGGTCTGAGGGCGTTACGTATCGCCGCCCCCTCAGTCATTTACATGTGCACATGTCATCTGTCCGTCAATTCCATATTATCTCAAGTTACATACTGGGGTGAGTTTTTCCAACATGTCCCGAAAAACATAAAAATCATACTTTGAGTCTCAAAACTGTAACCAATGTAATATGAAAAATATTACTTTCTCAAACACAACTTTATATGAAAAACAATAAAGAAAATCTTCTAACGCCCTAAAGCGTAAAATATAAGTCTGAAATAAAATAAAAATCAGTTTAAAAGAAGAGTGTCCACTCACTGTTTTGAAATCTGGCTGGCACTGGGTCCCTTGTCGAAGGAGATTGCGGTTCCTATGGATAACCTATTATTGGTAACTTGATTAGCATCAACGTATTAAAATAATCATCGATACTTCATAATACTTAAATATACATCTATATATTATATACACAAGGCTTATGATGATCGTAATCTGATATAAGATATATTTTCAAACTGATACGAGACCCTAAGGGTGGTCTCTAACACGCTAGGATCAAACTGGATCGAACAGATTATAACAAAACGGAGTAAACAATGTTGCCTTCTTTTACGAACTCTTCGAATTTCCCCAACCGCGAGAACTCCTCTTTCCAATCTGTGCTCAGTGAACTCAAAGAACGACCAGACCGCACCGGGTAATCTGTAACCTTTCTAAAAGAAACAAGTAAATCTTCTGAACGACCTTCCTGCTTTGCTTTCACTCGCGGCCCGGCCGACCCGAACCGAGAATATGATCTTGTGGTGAGACGAAACCTGCCTCCGAGCTGAGAGAAACACTTGGTACTGGGGGATGTTACGTCCCTAGTTTGAAAAGATAGACTCGGTGGGACGTAACCCGACCCCAAGCTGAGAGAAACACTTGGCACTGGGGGAAATGTTACGTCCTCAGTCCAAAAGACAGACTCGGTGGGACGTAACCCGACCCCGAGCTGAGAGAAACACTTGGTACTGGGGGATGTTACGTCCCCAGTCTAAAAAGATAGACTCGGCGGGACGTAACCCGACCCCGAGCTGCGAGAAACACTTGGAACTGGGGGAAATGTTATGTCCCCAGTCCAAAAGACAGACTCGGTGGGATGTAACCCGACCCTGAGAGAAACACTTGGCTCTGGGGGAATGCTACGTCCCCAGTCCGAAAAGGTAGACTCGGAGGGACATAACTTGACCCCGAGCTGAGAGAAGACATAATGGCCTCGGTGGAACGAATCCAGCCCCGAGCCGAATAACCAAGTGGCCTCGGCGGAATGAATCCAACCCCGTGCCGAATAACCAAGTGGTCTCGGCGGAACGAATCTAGCCCCGATCCGATTAACCAAGAGGCCTCGGCGGAACGAATCCAGCCCCGAGCCGACTAATCATTGGAACTTATTCAGAAAGGGAAGTGAATCAACCTTTGAAGCCCTATCGGATTTGGCATGGGCGTCCCCTTGCCAGACCAGCGAAAAACAAAAACAAAACTTTTAGAAAATAAAATCAAAAAATAGAGGTGACTTAACACTTATCCCAAAGCAACAGCACGAATGCCTCAAAACAGCGTCCCGTCCGAGGTCTCCAAAACATAATTCTGAATCTTTCAATTCAGAGTTCTGGCGAACCAGGATTTGGATCAAATAGCGTTTAAAATGGTAAGGGCACATCCTATATACTTCAGGTCGCCATGGAGCATGTGTATTGTTTTAGGGCTCATCCTTACAACACTGGAGCAAACATATGCTACGATGGCACAATCCATCCCCGTGCTATACTTCTCACGGATCCGAATGATCAAAATAGGGATCAAAGAGTGTCTGAAACATTAAGAGCATGATCCTCCTTATGTTCGGTAACACTGGAGTAAGAAATCGCTACGAGGGCATGATCCCTCCTCGTGCTATGCTTCTTACGGATCCGAATGATCGAAGAAATAGGTAGGGATCAAATAGTTCCGAAACATTAAGGGAATGCTCCTCCTTATGCTTGGTAAAACTGGAGCAAGCAAATGCCACAAGGGTATCATCCCCCCTCATGATATGCATCTCACGGATCCAAATGACCAAATAGGTAGGGATCAAAGAGTGTCCGAAGCATTAAGGGAATGTTCCTCCTTATGCTCGGTAACACTGGAACGAGCAAACACCATGAGGGTATCATCAATCCTCGTGTTATGCATCTCACGGATCCAAATAACCAAATAGGTAGGGATCAAAGAGTGTCCGAAGCATTAAGGGAATGTTCCTCCTTATGCTCGGTAACACTGAAGCAAGCAAACACCACGAGGGTATCATCCATCCTCGTGTTATGCATCTCACGGATCCAAATGACCAAATAGGTAGGGATCAAAGAGTGTCCGAAGCATTAAGGGAATGTTCCTCCTTATGCTCGGTAACACTGGAGCAAGCAAACGCCGCGAGGGCATGATCCATCCTCGTGCTATGCTTCTCACGGATCTGTTGGTCAGACAAAACGTGTAGGGACACACTCCCTGCAGCCGTATTTCCCCAGCTGGCCAGACCGGCCATCTCACGAGGGCACTCCCTCCCCGCGATTACTCGTGGGTTCGCATCCAGAGATATCTCTTTTCCTGGTCATTCTGAGGTATCGGCTTGGATTCCCTTCGCCTCGGGGGTGGTTTTTTGAACTCTCTGTCTGGCCTGTGAG
This sequence comes from Zanthoxylum bungeanum, assembly GCA_019454045.1. Taxonomy (NCBI): domain Eukaryota; kingdom Viridiplantae; phylum Streptophyta; class Magnoliopsida; order Sapindales; family Rutaceae; genus Zanthoxylum; species Zanthoxylum bungeanum. The sequence goes on along the minus strand of SKCR01044947.1, from coordinate 32,565 downwards.
GAGCTTCTGCCCTCATCGTCCTCTCTCTGATAGTTGTCCCCCTCCGGGTAATTCTCTTTTCATCTTCCAACAAAACAAACTTCTGGGCTGTTTCCAGAGCGGTGGCATAATCCGGTGTACCCTAGATCCTCAGGTGACACCATAGTTTTCCGATCTTTAAGGCTTCCTTCAAACTCTCCAAGGCCTCAAGCGACTCATATCCTCCGACCTCGAGCACCATGCTCTAGTACCGCTCAATGAAAGCCTTCAGGGGTTCATCGTCCCCCTGTTTCATGAGCCTTAATTCCCCAATTGTATTCTTTGGGACGTAGACCCCCTTGAAGTGTCGAACAAATGACCTTCTGAGTTGAGCGAAGCTACTGATGCTTCCCGGGGCAAGACTTCTGATCCATAGAATAGCAGACCTTCCCAAGGTTATGAGGAATACTTTGCAAATGGCATCCCATACTACCCCTTGGACCTCCATCAATAGGACGAAACGTTCAATATGGGATTTTGGATCTGAATGTCCTTTGTAAGGCGTCATGGATGACATGTTGAAACGTCTTGGGAATTTTGACAAAACCTTATTTCTTCTGTGAAGGGAGATTCAACCTCGCTGTCCCGAGCATCTCTCGTGTCCGTTTTGAGGTTTACTTCCCACTTGGCCATTTCTTTTCTTAACCAAGATTTTATACTGCCATCTGTGTTACCGTGCCGCCTCCTGCGGCCTTCTTTGTGTCTGTCACCCCAGGTGTGGCGTTCCTCATGGCTTGAGATTTCCCGTCCGGTTTCACCATCCTTCATATCTCCCCTTCTGGTGTCGCGGGGGCCATCGTAGGAAGAATCTGGCGACTGTCTCCCCTCTTCTTCTTCCCACGTATCCTCCGTTTGTAAATATTTTTCTACCACTACGGACCTCATCCCGTAGGGACCCTTCCTCTTCGGTTCATCGTCATCGCTCACATCTGCGATCATTTTTCCTTCCGCTATTTCGCCTCTCCTCCGAATGGCTCCGGCTTCAAGTCTCTCATTATTCGTTTTTTCTATCCTCTCCAGTCTCTTCATCATGGATTTCAAAAGGATTTGATTTTCCTCCCTTTCTTTCCTCATATTTTCCTCTATTTTCTCCATCCATTCTGATGTTGAACTCCCCGATGACTGGCGATTTCCACCTTCTGCCATTGTCTTACCACGCGAGCTACTTTTCGTTGAATTCCCCACATACGGCGCCAACTGTTGACGGCGGATTTCGGTCTCAGAGGCAATAAGAGTTTTTTACTCCCGAGACAATCCTCCTCCAATTGTGAATTTGTTTTGTTTATGGGAAACCAAAAGCGAATTTGGCAAAAGATAGATAAATACACCAATCAACAAAGAGATTTAACGTGGTTCGGCGGATCAGATCCAACCTACATCCACGGGCACATAACGGACGATGTTTTATTACCGAAATATGTTTTTTCTGGCATGTCTTGTGTTTACAAGTCTAATGATAATGATCTTGATTCCCCTTGCTTACACTTTCCCCTTCTATTTATAATAGTGAAGAATCAGATTCTTTTTCCCATAAGAATTCCTAGTCGAAACTACATTCACTTCCCATATCCTATTAGGACATTGACTCGTTCACCTCCCATATCCTATTAGGACATTGACTTATCAACATTTCCCCATGAAAGTAGGATAACTTATCTTCTTATCCGTAAAAATATGATGTCTTATCTTCTGGAGCATATCTCGCCATGTTCTCGGTCTTCATGAGATCGGTCACAATGGTCTTTTGAACTAAGAATGTTGTTGTCGATCTGATAATGCCCGGCTATCCGATCTTATGTGGTCGGGTTACAGATCATAAGTGATCGGTCCCCAACTCATGTGGTCGGGTCGGTATTAATGATCTCGATCAATAAGGGAGTTTCCCATTTTTACCCTTGCCGTATTGCTTAAATATCATAGGACCTGAAAATACCACCAACAATTTCTAACAGAAAGTTTAGGCATAAATAATTTTCAAAAGTAAGAACCATGAACGAAATAAGCGATGGCTATGAATGAGATTTTCTTTTCTTTCAAAAGGTGGGAACCTTCTAAGTTTCTTCCACTGCATTGGCATTTTGGACCCTGCAGTCCGCATGGACCATAGTCTTCATCTTCGACAAAACTTGGACAATTCAAAGGTCTCACGAGTTATTTAAATGTCCACTTATTGAGTTTGTCAACTCTTGTTCATGGAATACATATTGTAGACTTGGGGCTGCCGTATCTACTTTTAAATATTGAGAAAAATCTAGTACATGATATATATATATATATATATGGAGGCTAAACGGAGGTAATATGGTGCCTAAAATTAACAATAAAATGCATATATTATATTGCAAAAAATATTTGTAATAAATAATACATATATTTTATGATTAATTTTTGTAACAGTTTTCTTTCGGTATTTAGCCTTTAGCCTCCATATCTTTCTTTTTTTTAAAAAAAAAAAATGTAATAAAATTTTATTGAATGAGTGCATAAATAGCTAGTGTCATGGGTGTCCTATGAAAAGATTGTTTCAAAGCCTAATGGGTCATAAAATATAAGGTTAAATTAGGGATCATCGAAGATAGGAGGGTGCTAATTTCAAAATCTGTTAAAATAACATTCAATTTTAATTTTTAACTGTAAAGAAATTTTATCAGCTATTACCTACCTAGTTGGCTAAAATAAAGGAAAATTGATCTTCCCCCACTGTCAACTGACACATTCCCCTCCCCTTTGTCTCCTTTGGAATTTACAAAAAAACCCTTATCAATATTTACAATGACTTCTTTTTTTTTTGAAAATTTACACATTATAAAATTTAAATATTTTATTAATAATTAATAAAATGTTAATTATTTTTTTATTTTATATTTTTTTTATTTTTGTTAATAAATATTACATATTTTTTATCTATTCGTTTAATTTTTTTAATTCATTTTAATTTAATTAATACTACTTATGTATAAAAAAAATATTTTAAATAATATAATTTTTTTATTATTTTCAAAATTTAAAAAAAAAAAAAAAAAAAAAAAAAAACCAAAAATTGGCCCTTGGGGCCTGGACGATGATCGTCCAGGGCGATTGTTCCCCTTTTGAGGGGAACAATCGTCCCCCCCTCCCCTTTTTTTTTTAATTATTATATATTATTTTTTTAATTTCGGAAAAAAAAATGTTTAATAATTTTTAAAATATATATATATATATTAAATTTAAAGTTGTGTTGATTTTCATTCTGATTTCGATTTCGATTTTATGTTTTCTTTATTAAAAGTTGTTTGTCTTATTTAATTTCGTAAATCAGTATCCATATCTACTTGAAAATTACTACTCTCACCTCCCCTGACACACACACCCCTCTTGTCTCTCCGGAAATCTCAAAATTGCCCCTGTGTGAGTGAAAAATTTCCTTCCCACTACATAGTTATGCGCCCTTGTTTTGCTAGGGTGCAAAACTATGTCATAGTTTCAAAATTTATTTTATATTGTTAATTAAATTAAAAAGTAAACGTACTTTGCTTGTTATTTAAGAAAATTTAGGCAGACAGAGTAAGCTAAAGCAAAGTAAACGTACTCTGCTTGCATCTTTGAGATACTTTTTTGTCAAAAACACATATCTTCTTTACTAGCACTAGTAACTTGTTTAATGGTGGTGGGAACATTCATCATACGAAACTAAAGAATGAGCAACTCATTATATGATTCGTAATCAATTATGGTACGAAGTATTGAGTATCTCACCAAGTGCGTTAGGATGAGTATCTGATTTTAAATTTTATTTATAAAAAAATTTTGTCTTATTTAATTTCGTAAATCAGTATCCATATCTACTTTTTTTTTAAATATTTTATTAAAAGTTGTATTGATTCTGATTTTATATTTTATTTATTAAAATTTGTTTGTCTTATTTAATTTCGTAAATCAGTATCCATATCTTCTTTTACTTTTTAAAAAATCTATTTTATTTAAAGATGTGTTGATTCTGATTCTGATTTTATATTTTCTTTATTAAAAGTTGTTTGTCTTATTTATTTCGTAAATCAGTATCCATATCTACTTTTACTTTTTTTAAAGTTATTTGTTTTATTTGTGTTTATTTCTTATATAAAGAGGTAGTTTGTAAGTTTGAAGGTAATATCATTTGAGCCTCTCTCATCTCATTCTCTTTTTCTCCTTCAACATATCATTCTCCCTTCTTATAATATAGTTATCATCTTCGGGAAACATTATGGATAACTGTAACTTGGGCTCATTTTCAGATAGTTGGTCAGATGAGAATGAAGTTCGAAGTGGGGAAAGCATCTACATCAATAGTCGTGATTATACAACTGAATTTACTACAGACCAGGTTATTTTTATGTTTGTATTATGTACATTCGTTATTTATTTTTAAAGTAGAATTACATATATTTGTTATTTATATATCTTCATTATTTTTTATATAGATCTTTGAAAGTAGAGAAGATATGATAAATTGGGCGAAAAGAGTTGGTCTAGAGAATAATATTGTGATAGTGATTAAAAATTCTGCTAATTTGATAGGCGGCAAGCTGCCAAAGTGTCATCTTATGTGTGAAAGAGGAGGAAAGTACAAACCACCGCGGTATCTTGTTGAAGGTCAATCCATAGTAAAAAATAGTGGGACAAAAAAATGTGAATGTCCATTTGAGCTGCAAGGTATACCAAAACCTCCAGACGGTATTATGTGGGGATTAAAGGTTACATGTGATTTCCATAACCATCAAGTTGCAGGATATCTTGATGGCCATGATATCCGTCTAGGCTAAAAACGTTAGAGAAACAATTTGTGCTTGATATGGCCAACAGCACCGCACCTCGTGAAATTCTTAGTGTTTTAAAGGAAAGAGACCCGTCAAATAGTATGGACATCAGAAGCATTTACAATGCTATTTCCAGAAATAAAGAAGCAAAACGGGGGTGGTCTAACTGCTATTCAATATGTTTTGGATCAATTGATTTAGAAAAAATTATCTTCATGATTACCTTACAAATCCAGACACCAATGAAATTACAGATATTCTTTGGGTTCATCCAAAAAGCTTAGAGCTGTCTGTTAACTTTCCTTCTGCGTTAATCATTGATGCAACTTACAAGACCAACGAGTATCAGATACCACTATTGGAGAGTGTTGACGCACATTGGAGAAGGTTATCAATGCACGTACACCAGTTCAATTATAATGCAGCACGACCTGACAGGATATCAAACGTTGTTGAATTATTACATGAGATGGATCCATGTATGTGAGAGCATATGATAGACAAGTTTCTCGATATGGCAGATCCATCTCAAAGCACAGTTTGAGTCCCTTCGTACAACACTGAACATAGAGGTCGACCTACAGGCAGAGATGAGCAAAGCAAACGTCGCATACCTTCTTTTGGATATGCTTCCACTTCAGGATCTAGGGTCACTCAACCAACTGTACCGACTCTAGGAAGAGGAGGTCGTGGGAGGCGATCAACTCATGACCAGTCTCAACTTCCACCGATTTGTGATACTTATATTCAGAAATTACATGTGGCATATCAACGTTATATTTCTCACACTATTGACGTTCAAGCTGATGGTCATTGTGGATTCAGAGCAATAGCTGCACTAATCGGGTATGGCGAAGAAGGTTGGGGTCAAGTACGATGCGACCTTATTGAAGAGATTCAACAAAATAAAGATTTATATGATCGAATTTATCCATCAAACGGATGGGCTGACAATCTATTACACTTACTGCATTTTTTCCATTCGCCGACACCATAGGTACATTGGATGGACTCAATGAGTTTAGGAATTGTCATCGCTTCGAGGTACAATATTATACTGCATACATTTGCTGAGAATGTTTGGAGTTGTTTTACTCACTTGCCATTAAGGTCCCCTGCAGTTCCAGAGCAAGAGCGTCAAGAAATAGCTATTGCTCATGTTGGCAGACACTTTGTGCAAGTTTTTTTTACACCCTCATTACCCTGTACCACCCATCCCAATGTGGTGGTGGGAACATTCATCGTATGAAGCTAAAGAATGAGCCACTTGTTATATGATTCGTAATCAATTATGGTACGAAGTATTGGGTATATCACCAAGTGCGCCAGGAGGAGACTTTGGAGGCAACATAGATTAGAATTTATGTTTTCATATTTTAAGTGTAACTTTTTATGTTGTTATTTGTACTATTTTCAAATAAATATTAAGAATATTTTTATAATAATTAAATAATAAAATATATTAAAAAAAATTAAAAGAAAAAAAGAGGGGCGAATACTTTTTTTTTTTAAATTAATCAAAATATATATAAATATAAATATTACTATAGATATATATATATATATATATATATATATATATATGTATATATATGTATATATCAATAAATAAAAAATTAGATATATATGGTTATTTGAAAATTGAAAATAGAATTTTGGTGAAAGGAATAGGGTAAATATGGAATTTTAGGGGAGACACAAAAGGTAAATATGTAAGAGGGAGGGGGAATATAAGCCCTAGATAAAAGTTTGTTTCTTATTTTACGGGTCCTGAAATGTGACAGAAATTGTCTGGCATAAAGCAGATTGAGTTTCCCAAGAAGATTCCTTGAATAAAATTTGCAAGCGGTACTTAAATTAGAAAATATCCCATGGGCTTAGGTTCACCATAGCTCTTTTCTAGGTCCTTTGTTTGGAATTACGTTGTTAAAACAGTTTCTTAGATTATTATAGGCCGTGATTAAGTATTTTGAATTTATGATATTTTATTTATTAAATAAAACTTTATATATTTGATCAATCAATTTACTCTTTTTAATTAGTTAAAAAGCGACATATAAATAATATTTATGTCGATTAAATTATGAAAACATTTTGTCTTATCTGCCCTTTTTAGGGCATAAATTTGGAATATGCGGAGAAACGTAATAATGAAAACGGCAAGCTCCACGCCTTGTTTAGTTTGTCGTTGTTATATGAATGACCTTGTTCATGGAATCCAAGGGCTAAAATGGGTAGGAATTTTGTGATTGGTTGCTTTAGTTTTACAATCGGATTACAAGAAAGGAAAGATGCCCTACTTCGATTTGATGGACCCCGTCCAACAAAGTTTGCAGGCACGCAACTCGACTCCTATAGCTTTCTAGTGAAATTACACAAAATGACCCTATTAACTTTTGAGGAAATTATTCAAAGTAAGCAAAAAATATATATATATAAATATAGAGTACAAGTGACTAGTATTATTTTTATATAACTTGTTGGGGGTATTTTTTGGGCCTAGTAATATGGTTACCATGCAAAGGGGGATTTCCAAGGTAAATAGTCTTATCGGATTGAGGAAGGTCGGTCGCGAAATGGGAAGAGCCGACCTCTTTAGCATAAACATTGGATAGCCGCAGTTCGGAGAGGACTTCATCAAGGTGCTCGGTTACACCTACCTCATAGGCAAAGACAGAGGAGATGTGAATATATTTTCCACTAAGAGATAAGGTGATGGGACATAGTCCTTAAGAGATAAGATGATAGGACATCACTAATGATGAAATTGAGATATTTTTTAGTCAAGTGGTCTTGGGGGAAGGGATTTCATTTAATGTAAAGGTTCCCACTTGAGGAAGAACCCGCCTCAAATTAGTATAAATATGGGGATAAAGGAAAAAAGCAGGGATCTTCCTTTTAAAAAAAAAAAGAAAAAGAAGAGAAAGGAATAGTATTCTGCAAAATTTTGATCTCGCTCTGAGCAGTTTTCAAGTCCCCTTTGGCAGTCTCAGCATTTTTTCTCTCCAAAGCAGCGGCAGCCTTAAGAGTCTTATTTGTGTTAAAGGCCTCAACCGCGGCTAACTCTTGGTTCTTTATTACCTCTTCTCTATCGGCCAGTTTGGTCTCCATTTCTGTGAGACGGTTTTGAAGTCTCTGGGCCTGGCCGCCCTCGGCTAGAAGACTTAGAAGCAGGTCTTTGTTTGTGGCTGCCAAATAGTTTGCCTGGACAAAAGCAAGGAAACCGGAAAAAAAAACAAAAAAAAAAAACCAAGTACATGAAAAGAAAGAAGAAGGAAAGAGAAGGAAAAGAGGAAATATGTCAGATACCTTGGCCATTTGAGAGCATAGTCCCGCAATCACTTCTTCAGGAGAGAAGTCCTCATATTTCGGAATCTTCTCTGAGGGGACCGCTTCGACTAACTCATTTATAGCCGGCACCAGGTGGGAGGTGGCCGCCCTGATATCTTGACCGAGGTCCTCTACCCGAGAATAACAACACCCTTCCGCTTCTTGGAGGGGTCCGCCGGTGTTTTCCTTTCTTCCCGAACAGCTTGCCTTTGACTCAAAATTTTTTCTTCCTCCATCTCCCGAGAGAGCTCGGCCTTCTCTACCCCGAACATGCGTCTTCTCTTTCGTGTTGATCTTGAGGGGCTGTCACGCCGGGCAGCCGCTGGGGGTAATTCCCTAGATGAATAAGATGAGATCAGAGCGGTTGACGGGGCTACCTCTTCCACCACTCTCTTAGTTTTGGCTTGAGCGGCCTGTCTCCGAGAAGGCCCGGCTCCAGTCTGGCCCGTTTTCTTTGTGGCACTAGCCAGTTGATCAAAAAATTTCGATCTTTTGGACATTCCTGCAAATAAAACATGGTCAGTCTGGAGTTTTGGCTAAATCACGAAAGCAGCATCACAACAGAAAGGACTGAGGAATTTCGACTAAAAGTTAGTAGAGGTCTATCAATCCGACCTGAGACCTTCGAGGGAACGGATGAAATGAGACTCGACGCGGCCAAAGCGTGGTCATTAATAAACTCATTCCAGGAGCCAGTAATTTACCGGGCAGAGCGTATCCGCATCCGGACTTGGTGTGAGACTTTGGGAGTATATCTCCAGCATGCTGGGAAGAAATATAGGAGTCAACACCCTATGGTAAAATCAGAAACAACTAAATTAAAGAAGGAAAGTCCTAACCTCCTGCCCTGAAGGTGTCCGAGATCCAAACCTCACCCTCTTGGGTCCTCAAGGCCCACCCCCAATCTCCTGTGGCCCAGAACCACAAGTCCTTAAAGTTCTTGTTTGAATCAGGGACTTTACCAACAAGGCTCGGCGAGTCAGCATAGGCCGAGAGGTAGTACCAACCATGGTGGGTTTTCGGGTTAGCCTTCAGTTTATATAGCCTTTTTATTTCTTCCAAAGAAGGCTCGCCAAGTCCCGCTAGGTGCCATATCACATACAGCGAGGCTATGATCCTCCAACTATTTAAGCTCAATTGGCAGGGGCAATCCTCATCTCAGCCAGCAACCAGACGAAATATGGTTGAATTGGCAATCGAAGTCCGCATTCAAATAAAGCTGGGAGAAGGGCTACAGATCCCTCGTCTGGTTGGCTGGCACGGTCCGATGGGCCAGGAACTTCGAGAGCAATGCTTGCAGGAATGTCATAGCTTTGTCGAAGTAGTGTCAAGTCATCTTTGTTTATCCAGGATGGCCGGTCCATGTCCAAGGATGAGCAGTCAAAGTCACCAGGTTCCGGATTCTTTCGAGGGATCCTTTGGTGATAGGTATCTTGTTCAACCTCAGAAGGGGTGGGGGTAGTATCAAGGTCTTCTATGCTTGACGTCCTCGAGCTTGAAGAAAGTTCTTCGGCAGGGAGAGTCGAGGGGTTAGCAGAGGAAGGTACGGCGTCAGACATTCCTAGTGGCGAGGAGGATGGAAGGAGGAGGGAAAGGTCGGTCTACGACTACTTCTAAGAAAATTAGCAAAGGTCACCCAGTTATTTTGGGAGCTTATAGTTAAACCCTAGGGGCCTTAAAAGTCTAGGCCAAGTTCGACGAAAATGGGTTTGTTGTTCTAAAAATACAGAAAGATTTAAAAAGGGAAAAGATTCAGAATACGAAATAAAAAGGGTTGTTCGGACTTACTTGTGTTCCGGCTAAAGAAGTATGGCGTGGTAAACGCGGTTCTTGGAGCACTCCTGGGATTCTGATGAAATTTTTGTTAAAGAAAGATGGAGATATGTTGTATGGGAAAGAACAGAGACAGTAAGAGCGAGAGAGGAAGAGTCGCCTGTTGAGTTTTAATTAAATGAATCGGGTAGCTGAAGGGTTGGGAGAGCAACACTAGATGGGCGCCACCTGTCACCTTGTGAGAATAATCGGGGTAAATGGGCGAATGAGATCGTGAACCTTTTAGGCCGGCAACCAACAGATGGATTGATTGCTTTTTCGGCGGGAAGATAGTGGATGATCGACATATGTCAAACTTTTGGAAAGCCCTAGCAGATGACTTGATGGACATTTAAGGGAGACATGATGTTTGCGTGTCTCGAGGAAAGCTTGGCAGAAGGTTATTAGAGGGCTTTCACCTTAAAAGTAGCGGAAAAAGAAAGCGAAATAGGTGTGGATCTGCTGTGAATGGTCGATAGAGCCATGGAGAGAGTACAATTATAGTTCCTGGAACCGACTCGTAAACTCGTCGGAACCGAGAACTATGGGACAAATGTTGGGGGTATTTTTTGGGCCTAGTAATATCTTTAGTAAGATGAAGGGTAAAAAAGTAAGGGTTACCCTGCAAAGGGGGATTTCCAAGGCAAATAGTCTGATCGGGATTGAGGAAGGTCGGTCGCGAAATGGGAAAAGCCGACCTCTTTAGCATAAACATTGGATAGCCGCAGTTCGGAGAGGACTTCATCAAGGTGCTCGGTTACACCTACCTCATAGGCAAAGACAGAGGAGATGTGAAGTATACATGGCAAAAAAGCCCGAGGCCCGGCCCGAGGTGAAAAAAGCCCGGGCCGGGCTTCAAAATGGGGGCCCGACTCAGGCCCGGGCCCGGCCCGGGCTCAACCCAAAAAGCCCGGGCCTGGCCCGGCCCGGCTTAAAATAAATAATAAAATATTTTAATTATAAAATATATATATTTATATAATAAATTTCTTATATTTATAATTTTTTATAATAAAAAAATCGGATCCGGGCTTAAAATAAATAAATAAATATTTTTATTTATATAATATATATATATATTTATATAATAAATTTTTTATTTTTATAATTTTTTATAATAAAGAAATCGGGCCCGGGCCAAGCCCGGCCCGAGCCCGAGCCCGACCGGGCCGGCCCGGCCCGGCCTGATGACAGCCTGGGCCAAATTTTTTTTTGCCGGGCTCGGGCCGGGAGCAAAGCCCGGCCCGAGCCCGGCCCGTTGCCATGCATAATGTGAAGATATTTTCCACCGCCTATCCTTAAGGGATAAGGTGATGGGATAGAGTCCTTAAGGGATAAGGTGATGAGACAGAGTCCTTAAGAGATAAGATGATGGGACAGAGTCCTTAAGAGATAAGATGATGGGACATCACTAATGATGAAAGTGAGATTTTTTTTAGTCAAGTGGTATTGGGGGAAGGGATTTCATTTAATGTAAAGGTTCCCACTTGAGGAAGAAATCACCTCAAATTAGTATAAATAGGGGGATAAAGGAAAAAAACAGGGATCTTCCTTTTAAAAAAAGAAAAAGAAGAGAAAGGAATAATATTATGTCTGAATATTGCTTAAACCATGTATGTTGTAACTGCTCGGGTTTAACTAACCGATCACATTCGGTTTGGCCGACCACCTTGTTTATAATAAAAAGATACTCGTCTTGTGCCCGTGGACGTAGGCAGGAATCATATCCGCCGAACCACATTAAATATCTGTGTAAACTAGTGAGCATCTTGCCTTATACTAAATTTGTCTTTGGTTTTCCTCGTAACCAAACAAATTCACTGTTGAAAGAAGATTGTCGCGGGGTGAAATTTCCTTTTTGCCCTGGGACGAAAATCAGCCATCAACATAACTCAATTAGCCAAATAAACTTAGTTTGAACAAAATTACATTAATTTTTAGCTCTCTTCTCAAGTCAACAAACCACAACAAAAAAAAATGGTTATGAATGGGTTCTATTGCACACTCATTGCACCATCATACTATTTTGGTATGCAACAGCACTCATCACATGCCAAAATAATTGCGCGATGGATATTGTCGCATAACTATGATGCACACTCACTTAAGATTAATATTTTATCGAATACCTTGTGTGGTATATTAATATTGTTAATAAAATCTTACATATTTATTCTCATCATTCTACATATATTATTGCCTTCATTGTTTTGACTAATTTTAACATAAAGAGTTGTGTTGAGAGTTTTGGAGTCGATGATAGAAGTGAAATATAAAGAGAATTTTTGACAGAGAAATTACAGCACACATAGAGAGAATTTAATTTGAGGAAGAAGGAGAATTTCATCCAAAATGAATTATTTTGACTAATTTTAACATAAAAACCTAATAATTGTTAACAGTGATAGAGTCTTAATATTTTTATGTACTTTTGATAATTTCCCTAACTTTTCCAGCTATAAAAATTACCCACATTCTACTTTCTATATCATTCCTGACCATAAAAATAATATTTGGACAAAACTACCCTTCTTCTTCTCAAATCTCCATATTGTTCCTGTCTATTCTCTTCTCTCTTTCATTGTTATTTTTATTTTCTTGGTCAGCAGTTGCTTTTTATGTCTTCTCCATGCATACAAAATCAATCAAGTGGATATGAGCATGCTCAATTGAATTTGTATTCCTGCAATTATATCAATTATGTCATTTGCCAGGGCAAATCCCCGAATTCATTCATGTAACAAGTAATATAAACATCAAATGACTATGAACTATGAACTTTAAAAACGCTCTCATAGCAATGGAATAACTTAGAATTATAAAATATGTATAGATTTTGTCTACAATACATTACTCATGTGTAGCAATAGCATGTACTCAAAGAGTATAGCCGAGTAGTTATTGTGGTTCAATAATGTCATTAAATAGAAAATTAACATGCAACAACAAATCAAAACATAAAATATCAATCAAACTATCATAAACCCTAAAACCTAAAATATGGACAACTGTAGAAAAACCTGAAAATGCAATGACGAATCCAAGTCGAGATCTCTCTGTCCTTAAGAACTTATTAGCCTCCATCAAAGGTGCTTCACGGATTCGAATTGGCCAATGTTCTCCCATGATAACTTGGTTGCTTCTTGTCCAATGAGCACTCATTGACAAATATATGAACTAGGAAATTGATGGAAACCTCTCTCAAAAACAAAAGAAAACAGTGACTCAATTCGGATTTTTGTTATATATTTTTTTTGGATATGATTGCCTATTTTATAAAGCATGGAGGGGTGCCAACAGGGCACCCCTTGGGTTGGGGTGCAACCCTCCAAAGGGTTGTACCCCTCTCATGCACCCAATACATCCAAAAGACACAAATATTCTTAATGAATATTAGAAGAATTTCCAACAGTTTTCAAGAAATTTTATTTATCTTGTCACATGAATTCGGATTTTTTTTAAAAAAAAAATAAAAGTGAAAATTAAATTTACAGGACCACCACATCACCTTATTATTTTCCTGTTGTTACGATGATTGACAATTGCATCGCCCCGACAAAATTGTGTTTAATATGGCGAATTTAATTTGAAATATGATTGACAAATGGGTCGGGTTTGAAAAAGTTCATTCCCAAATTTAATTTTTATTTATTAATATTTTCAAAATATTAGAAAATTTGAGTTTCTTAAATTTTGAATTAATGTTCTTATTATGTTTTTTCAAGTCCGATATTAGATAAAAATACTTAAAATATGATAAGAATTTTCAAAATTCGATTCATTTACCGCTCCTAATTTGAGCGAGTTGAAGTTGAGAGTGAGGGTTGTGGGGGAATATAAATGGGTATTTTAGTCCAACCATTCTTTCTTTGGTTAATAAAAATATAAAGAGAAGTTGTTTTTTTTTTTTTTAATAAGTGAAAATATTTAGATCATTTTTATAAATTTCCTAGCTTTCAAGCACCCAGTTTTGTAATTTAATTTACTATCCAACAAAATCCACTATAAAAAGAAAAAAGAAACGTTATCATTTAACACTGACTCACGTGAAAACAAATACAAACATTATTCTTACACCAAATATTGGAAACTTTCAGGAACCTTACTGTTATTACTTCACTAAATAAATAAAAATTCAAAAAAAAAAATGATATTTTTCCCCAAAATTTCTTGAGACCAAAACCCTTTTGGCATTTTGTTTCCTCCACCACAGCTTTTGCTTGCCTTGTCTATATAAACCGGGTTTCCTTCACCCTTTCTCCTCCACTCACAGCCATACAATCCAATCCTCTTCCTCTTGAATTAAACCCTCTAATTTTTGGTTTCTTATTTAATTTTAAATCCCACTCCATTTGTCATTCTATTGTTCCTGTCCTGGGTCAGGAATCCGAATAAGATATGGCTATCGCTATTCCTGCTAAAAAACCGTTGACAATGGAGACCGGTTTGTCTTCTTTATCTCCTCCTGTGATTTTAACCCAAGACGAGCTGAAAAAGATTGCAGCTTACAAAGCCGTGGAGTTTGTCGAATCTGGGATGGTTCTTGGACTCGGCACCGGCTCCACGGCCAAGCACGCGGTGGACAGAATCGGTGAGTTATTGCGTCAGGGAAAGTTGAAAAATATTGTGGGGATACCCACTTCAAGAAAGACTCACGAACAAGCCGTTTCGGTTGGTATTCCTTTGTCGGATCTTGATTCGCATCCCGTTATTGATTTGGCAATCGACGGTGCTGATGAAGTTGATCCGTTTATGAATTTGGTGAAAGGCCGAGGTGGGTCTTTGTTGAGGGAGAAAATGGTGGAGGGTGCGTGTAACAAGTTTGTTGTTATTGTTGATGAGTCGAAACTGGTGCCCCATTTGGGCGGGAGCGGCCTCGCTATGCCCGTTGAAGTGGTGCCGTTTTGTTGGAAGTTTACGGCCAAGAGGCTTCAGGATTTGTTTGAAGATTGTGGGTGTGTTGCCAAGCTTAGAACAAGCGGTGAGCAGCCGTTTGTTACCGATAATGGCAACTATGTGATTGATTTGTATTTGAAGAAAGATATTGGCGATTTGAATGTTGCAAGCGATAACATTTTGAGGCTTGCGGGTGTTGTTGAGCATGGGATGTTTCTTGATATGGCTACAACTGTGATTGTAGCAAGCGAACTCGGTGTTACAATCAAGAATAAGTAGTGATTTTGTTTCACGTAGGAATGAGTTTTTTAATTTAACATGTTGATTTGAATTCCCCAGTGAATTTGGGCAAATTTGTTATTGTTATACAAAAAAAGGGATTTTTGAGTTCATTTATTTAGAACAGATGAATGCTCCTATGTCAGGGTACTTCTAAGTTTTGTTGAGACAGTGGATTAGGGGATTTTAGGTGATTTTGAAGGTAACTGAAGGATGAGCAATGAATGTTGTATTGTGGATGTCATGTTATTTTCAATAGTCATTTTGATATTATATTTATAAATTCATTGGAATTGACTTGATCTGATTAGCATTCACTGTTCTTTTTTTTTTTTTTTTTCAAATTGTTGTTTTGGATTTCATGTTTCCACTGTGTGATTGATACTAAGAGTCTAAGATAAGATTGCAATTAATGCACTTCATGTTTATGATCTTGGTATCTTGTTTCTATCACATAATCAAACTTCGACTCTCGAATCTGATTGGAGATTATTTTTCTGCAATAAATGCATACCGTGTAGGTTTCATGCACTGTTCTTATTTAGTATGCCTTTGTTCGCTTTCTGGGTTGGGAATTTTTGGTTTTGGCTTTGAATTGCGAATGGTATTTTCAGAGTTTCTCAGGAGCTGAGTGTAATTGCAGGATGAGGATTGTGTAGCAGCAGCACAGGAGCGATGATATCATTCTTTTGATGTCGATCCTGCTGCTCAAGGGAGTTTATTTGTTTACCAAGGCTTGAAATGATTTTTATCAGGTTCAATCTGTCAGCAACTTGTATGCTGGTTCTAATTTTATTGAAAAAATTGCAAGTGAAACTCCTGTGCTGAACAAGTGTTGATGAATCATTTTTGGAAGTGTTTGGAACACACCTTAAAGAATCCCCAAACTTGTTGGTAAGCATTGTTTATTCGAATTAACGTTCCTCTGAATATTTTTAAAGGATTTAATGTAATATTATCTGTGTCTTCTATCTTAGATATTAGTCCGTCTATGGTTGTATTGAACTTTATCAATTGAGACAATTACAAGGTCAGCAGGCTGTAGAAGCTCAATATTTCAACTAAGCCGTTGAACCGATCATTATGAAACAGATGTAGCTGCGAGCCGAGTATGCTATTCATGGGGATACTACTGAATAGCTTTTAACATGAGCCTTTGTCTTAATAGAAGGTAATGTCTTTACGACTTCTTCTTATTGTTCTAGGTCTTGCCAAAAGATTGTTAAAATTTATGCAAACTGATTTACAACATTGTCTTTACTGCAATTCTTGGTTGCCTTTGTAAAGGTCATTTGGTTGATTTAACTTCCTGTCCAATGGTGATTGATTTATACAAAATGATGTGTGCGTGTGTTGTCCCATATGATTAGAATTTGTTTTCACCATCATTGGAAAATGGGGGATGATTCTGATCCTTATGTAGGCATCGGTTTGTGAAATAATTGTAGTTTCCTGCAACCACCTACCTATTAAAAGATGATTATTGGGCTTCAAACACAAGAAGCATGATATGCAATGTAAATTTCTTTCTCTATCTTGGCCAACTTTGATATGCAATGTAAACATTTAACACATTGGTTGAAACTGTTATTAACATAGCTAAAGAAAAAAAACCAAGATAGGTCACTGACAGGCAGCAGAAAGTTGATGAATGATCGCAATATTATATAAAATTATATATGTAGCATGCTAGCGTCCGTGTTGCTCAAGTAATATAGCGACTGAAAGTCGGATGTCGAACCCACATGAATTTAATATTTTTTTTAATCAATACCAAGACTAACCTATTAACTTAAACTAAACTATTGAGAATGATAATTGATTTATCGAAATTTAATTGAATTTAAATAAGCACAAATAGCAGATTTTGAAAACTTTATAGATAGAAGAACTTAGGATTGCAACTTCACTTATGCATGCACACAATGAGTTTACACACTTTTCATTCAATTGGGTTTTGATATTATTTTGACCTGCAAAAACACACACAAAACACATCAAAGGGCTCATAAACCCCGAGATCACCCATAAAACATAAAGACAAATGGTGGGAAATAAAAGGATATTAACCGCTCATCACACCCTCAAACTTAACATTTTGCTAGTTGACCGGTGGTAAACACACACGTAACGCAAGCGCACGTATCGCTCAAGTAGTATAAAAATATCGATCCCACGAGGACTTAATACCTAGGCTATCAATTTATGAAGCTAAATGTTTACAAGTATATAATAGATTGATTGTTGATTGGATGATGATTTTTATCTAAAAACAAGTAATTAAAACAGTGCGAATGTAAATTAAAGGAAAAATCAATATTATGAAACTATTTAGGGTTGTGATTCCTTCCAATATCTTTTAAAGATGAAGTGATTATCTCATCTTTGTGCAATATATCGGTTTATTAACCTGGAACACGAAGTTATGCAAAAGTCTCTTCCGATGGTCAGATGCAAACACCCAAAGTAACCCAATTAACTATATTCATATGTTAACCAAGTTACTTGAATTCATTAAGATTAAGTTCCAATTATGGCTACCCCCGCCCGACAGGTATATTCATATCCTGTAAGGAAATATACCAAAGAGACATTTACCCCATGTGAGATCGTGAGCTATTGAGTCTAAGGCTAAATCTAAAATCCCTTTTCTAAGTTCATTTTAAGTTTACCAAATCAATCTTATTAGTGGCCAGTTAACAAGAAGCATTAAGTCTAAGACTCAATAAATAAACCAATATACTACCCAAAACATAAAATAACCAACTTATAAACCGGTGATATTGGAATTCATCACAACCCTAGATATGGTATTTAGTTACAACACATATCTAGGACTATTAAAAACTTTAAATAAAGAAAATGACATAAAATAAAACTTGAAATTAAAAAGATAAAATTAAACAATAAATAAAATATTGGGGTTAGAGGATCCACTTTTATTACTTCTAATTTAGAAATCTCCTTTATTATAATATATAAATTGCATGACATTACCAACCGACCATATAGGCGGTATCCTGATAAAGTCATATTTTTGATTAATTCCAACCGACCATAAAGGCGGTATCCAATTAAATCGGGTTAAAATCAATTTAATTAAGTCAAACCGACCATAAAGGAAGTATCCCATTAAGTCAGGTTGTAAGATAGTTTATATATTATAACTAAGGGAGATTAATCTAAATTATAATAATAAAAACTTTACCTTTCACCCCAGCAGAGGGAAGTTACCTACTCATACTGAAAAGTAAAATAAAGAAAGTTCTATTGCTTAAAATAAAATTTAAATACAAGAAAGCTGTAAATAAACAAACAAGATACAACCTTCTTAGTATTCTTAAGTAAATCCCCAGAAGAAGGTATGAAAATTTCAAATAAATTCGGCCTCAATTTATAGGAAAAATTCCACCTTGCGCGTCGCGACGCATGAAACTTTGTGCATCGCGACGCGCTGTTGATTTGTGACGCGTGTACACGGTTTGACGAGATGATGACACGTGGATGTCGGTAGAAATTATTGGCTCGGCATTGCGACAAGTGAAGGCTTGCGCGTCGCGATACTGACGTCATGCTGATGTAAGCAATGACGTGTGTCGGCAGGGTGAATTATTGTGCTGATGTCATGCTGACGTGGCGATGACACAAGTACTTACGCATGTGATGATGTAAGGATGATGCGTGTCGGCAGAATAGTAATTGAGGCTGACGTCATGATGACGCGTTTCGGTAGGCTCATTACGTCAGCACGTCGCGACACGAAATTTAAATTTTATCCTTTTGTCTCTTTTTTCGCTGTTTTGGCTCCGATTTGACTGCAGTGAGTCTTGAAATCTTATTTATCTTTAAATTACACAAAACACATCAAAATATTCACAAAATTCAAGAAACTATACAAAATATTAAGTAAAATTGGCGGTAAATATATCAATATTTACCGCTTATCACACCCCAAAACCTAATATTTTTCTAGTCCTCGAGCAAAACAAAAAAATAAAATACAATAAACAACTTTAAAATAAAATTAAACTAAGCCACTTCGTATGGATCACAGTTGCCTTTAGCGTATGCAACAAACATTTAAACCCCTAGGTGTCCCTAATGGACGATAGGGGTGTGCATCGGTCGGTTCGGTCGGTTAATCCTTGATTTTTAACCGAACCAAAATTTTTCGGTTAAGTAAATGGGTAACCGATTTAACTATATTATGACACTTAACCATTAACCAAGTTAACCATTATATTCGGTCGGTTTGGTTAATTCGGTTATTAACCACTCCAACAAATATAAATTCATCAACTCAACATTCAACAAAGTAATTTAACACAAATATAAATTCATATTCATCAAATTTAATATTTAACCCAATATTATGAAATTTTGGGTTTCTTAATAGCCAATAATTTAATAATTTTTGGTTTTAACAATTTATCTAACAATCGGTATATGAAATTTTGTTATTTACTTATTTAGGGTTTTGAAGCATGTATATATTTCGGTTAATCGGTCGGTTTGGTTATATGAATCTCATAACCGTAACCGAACCCCCGTAAAAACCGATTTAATCACAATAACCGAACCGTTATGAAAAATGGGTCAGAATGGTTCGGTTAATCGGTTAAAACCGATTAATGCACACCCCTAATGGACGAATTGTAGTCTCGTGAGGGCTTACATCAACGATACCCACAAACGTCAATGAAATGCACACAAAAGCAAAAAGATCAAACAAGTTTGTGACTAAACAAGTGAAACTCTTATCCAAGTTAATAGTTCTTTTCTTTCTTTCTAAATTACCAAATAAGTAAATTCTTCGATTATTTTACCATTCTCCATATACACAATCAACAAGGTATTAATCAAATCATTGTTCCCACAATATTCATAAGTGTAGTTCAAAAGAGAGTAATATTTCTTTCCTAAAGTTATATCATAATTCACATTTTTTTAGCAATGAAATATTTTTTTTTTATATAACATCTTTAATCCATGTAGCGAGCTTTGGGCCAGTGTCTCCCAAGCCAAGTTGGCTTTAGGGCACTAAGTGTTAAGACACATCTACAGACTTAATTACTCGGATCTCGGATGTTTAAAGGTTCTACTGTTTAATGCGAACAATCTCTGCTTAGTGAAACAAGACGCATGGTTACTAAGTAGAAATTTTATTATAACTAACTCAAGCTTTTCCGTTTGACGCGAACAATCACTACTTACTGAGGCAAGATGTCCGGTTACTAAGTAAAAGCATGTTTAATTATTTATATACACAATTTTTTCTTTTTCTTTTCTTTTTTCTCTTTTTTTTTATTCCATCGCTTGCAGATGCTTCCTCCAATAAACTAGAGCACTGAATATTACAAACCTGTCACTTACGGCTCATGTCCGTATGTTACCATGCATGTTGATAATGCCTGTCAACTGAGCATATTAAGATCCAATTCAGTCAGTATTATGGAGAATTCATAAATTTAAATAATTCAAAAGGAAATAAAGAAAAATTAACTTGTTGCAAAATATGTTGAGATACGTCTCAGGAGTGGAAATTCCTTACACAGCTATCTCAAACATCATTCCACTTGGTTAGTCAAGTTAAAAACAAAAAAATAAAATATTTTATTTTTTTTTTAATTTTTTAAAAATTTTTGAAAATTTTTTTTGACTAAAAACCAAGCAAAAACAACACAACGAAAAAAATAAAAAAAAGATACTAATCAACTATTTCCTTCCCCCAAACCTAATTGAGACATTGTCCTCAATGTCTAAAAAGTAGAAGAAGAGTTTTGAAGACAATACATGGTTAGCTGGATTTCTACATCTAAAAAGAAAACTAAAGGTTAAGATCCAGATTTATCCGACACTTCTTACCACGATCATTGTCAGACCAGTTTATCTTGAAAAGGATATGGTCAATTTGTGGTTCAAAAGATAAGAGTTGGTCAATTAAATCATGGGCAGTTCTGGCAGTGAAAATGATATCTTTTACAGGTTTTGAAACGAATCTATTTCTCCGGGAATCATCAATAAACACACAAAGAAAGTCATAAAATCCATCAACGTTAAACAGTCCAATTAGTTTCTGGTGTATGTTCAAGTTCGCCCAAGATAGCACTGTAAAAATTCCCTCAATCATGCTCAAGCCACCTAGCAAAACAATAAAAGCATCAACACGGTTAATCATTTCAATAAGTCGTTCAAAGATTCGCCTCTGCCAAAGGTTTTAGGATGATTCCCAAAACTTGACTTCCTTCTTCCTGTACGGCCCTTGAAACGTACCTCATTAGTCCAAGATTGCCACCGCCATATACTAGGTGCATATTCCTCTCAGCTATGACTCTACCCAATTCATGTGCTGCCTCAACGTATTCTGGTTTAGAACCAGCATTAGTACTGCAAAATACACAGATGTTTTCAATTCGTCTTCTTAAAGTTGCTTCCATTTTTTTTCTTTCTCAAATTTGGATGTCTATAAGAGTGCAATGACGAGCTGAATTTATAGAACCTGAAAAAAAGGGTGAGTAATAATAGCACTAGTACCTGCCAAATGATAATTATTAGCTAAACAGTAAAATAAATCGTGGAAGTCAAAAAGTCTGAATCGTGTCGGCGAAAATAAAAGGAAATAACAAAATAAATCACAATTATTAGTTAAAGACAAAGAGATAATAATATTTACAAGAAGTAACAGTTTGAATGACATCTATGCGTCATGTACAAGCTTCCCATCCAATTTTCTTATAAATTGGCAAACATGGTCTTTTAAGTGCATACGGGTTTAACCTAGATCACCTACTCAAGGCATCAGATAAAAATAAATTGGGTATTTATCGTTTCCTAAGATTTCATCCTGAAGCAAACGACCCCATTATTAAGATTATGTTTCACTACCACATGTTTTTTTTAAAGATTTTTTTTTTTGAATTTTTTTTTAAGAATGACAGAAAAATAGCAAGACTAACACTAACAAGCACACACACCCCCAAACTTAAAAGTTACATTGTCCTCAATATAAAATAAGCAGACAGGAGGCAAGAGTGAGGAACAACACTACCATGCATGGAGTTAATCAGGCTCATGCTGGCCAGACTTTGGTTGCGTAGAGTGTATGGGTTATGCTAGTATCTGCATAGATAAATAGGCAAACTAATAAACACTCAAATAGCACACAATAGGGAAAAAAAATACTAAAATAAAGAAAATGAAAAATAAATATGTAAGCTGCCTCATCGGTAGCACTAAGTTTAACGTATTCAGCCAAACAGTTTTTGAAGATCTTCCTTCAAGGAGGCTTCGATATGGCTTTGAATTTCTTAGATAGGACCGTGCCATGTGCATTACTGTGCAAGCTCATCTTCCATAAATATGATGGTAAATAAAAGTCTTCTCTACTAAATGCCCATGCCACATTCTTTAACCTTTTACCTCTAGAGGGTCTTGAATTGAAGAATAGATCACCATGAGGTCTTAGAGAATGCTTGACTTTGAATGGTTTTTCTATTCTATCAAGCTTATAGGTGATGTCAATGATGTTAGCTTCCTCATATTGTGATGTGATCGGTGAAATCACACACGTAACGCAAGCGCACATATCGCTCAAGTAGTATAAAAATATCGATCCCATGAAGTCTTAATTTATATTGTTGTTATTAATTATTGATAGTATTTATTTACAGGTATCTAATTAAATGAAGAAGGGAATGATTGCTTGATTGGTTGGTTGAATGTGGATTTGCTAAATAAAAATACATAAAAGAAAATACTAAGGAAAATAAACAAAAAACACAAATATCTAGGGTTGTGAATCCACATAATATTATTCTAATGATGAATTGATTCTTTTATTTATGTGTAATAAATCAGTTTGTTAACCTGGAACACGAATATATGCAAAAGCCTCTTCCAATGGTCAGATACAAACACCCAAATAACCCAATTAATCATATGTCTATGTTAACCAAGTTACATGAATTCATTAAGTTCAAGTTCCAATTATGGCTACCCCCACCCGACATGTATATGTCTATCCTGGAATGAAATCTTTTAAGGGTTATCTATCCTTAAGGGCGATCGTGAGCTATTGAATCTAAGGGTGAAACCTAAAATCCATTTTCTAAGTTCATTTTAAGTTTACCACATCAATCTTATTGGTGATTAGGCAACAAAAAGCATTAAACTTAAGATTCAATAAACAAACTAAAGTATTAAACATAATATAATTGAATCAATTTTTAAGCATGTAAATTTTGTGCTTCATCACTTCCCTAGATTAAAAATAAAATGTCGGGGTTAGGGGATCCATTTTTACCAATTCTAATTTAGAAATCTCCCTTATTATAATATATAAATTTAGCATGATATTACTAACCGACCATATAGGCGGTATCCTGATTAAGTCAGATTTTGAACTAATTCCAACCGAACATAAAGGCGGTATCCGGTTTAGTCAGATTAAAATCAATTTAATTAAGTCCAACCGACCATAAAGGCGGTATCCAATTAAGTCAGGTTTTAAGATAATTTATATATTATAATTAAGGGAGATTAATCTAAATTATAATAATAAAAGCTTCACCCTTTCCCCAACGGAAATTTAACTACTAAACATAAAATAAAAGTAAAGAAAATAAACTACTACTATTACTGAAAATAAAAATGCATAATTTAAATTACAAA
This sequence comes from Zanthoxylum bungeanum, assembly GCA_019454045.1. Taxonomy (NCBI): domain Eukaryota; kingdom Viridiplantae; phylum Streptophyta; class Magnoliopsida; order Sapindales; family Rutaceae; genus Zanthoxylum; species Zanthoxylum bungeanum. The sequence continues at coordinate 8,785 of SKCR01044947.1, read as the reverse complement.
AATTAAACACACAAGATACAATCCTTAGATCTTTATTAGAACCTTAAGGAAAGTATTACTACTACTGCTAAAAATAAAAATACATAATTAAAATAATTAAAACTAAATAAACAAGATACAATCCTTAATAACCCCTATTAGGAACTTCAGAAAGGTATGATTTTGGAAATGAAATCGGCCTGAATTTATAGGCAAATCTTGGTACCACGCGTCGCGACACGTGCAACCTTGCTCGTCGCGACACGCGGTCAATTTGTGACACCTGTATGTGGCTTCCTGAGATGCTGACACAAGTACGCATTTTCATCGGCAGCTGAATTATTGGCTCGACGTCGCAATGCATGAGGTTGTGCGCATCGCGATGCTGACGTCAGCAATGACGTGTAGTGTCGGCTGCTTGAGATGATGACACGTGTCCGACATATGATAGCAAGTGCTGTGATTTTGACACGTGGCTGGCGCATGTTAGCAAGTACATATGATAGCAAGTGCGTATGATAGCAAGTTTCTCTGATGTTGACACGTGTCTGGCGCAAGTTAGCAGTCGTGACGCAGAAGTGTTGCGCGTCACGATGCATAATTCAAATTTTGCCATTTTTTTCTTCTATTTTTCGCTCTTTTGGCCCCGATTTGATTCCAATTATTCCCAAAATTTTATTTATCTGCAAAATAACACAAAACGCATAAAAATATTCATAAAACCCGAGAAACTATACCAAATATTAGGTTAAAGGGGCGGAAAATAGTGATATATTTTTCGCTCATCACACCCCCAAACCTAACATTTTGCTAGTCCTCAAGCAAAACAACAAAATAAAATAAAATAAATAACTGAAGCTAAATTTAACTAAGCCACTTTCGTAGGGATCATGGTTGCATTTAGTGTATACAACAAGCTTTTAAACCCCTAGGTGTCCCTAGTGGACGAGTTGTAGTCTCGTGAGGGTTTACAGTGACGATACCCACAAACGTCAATCTAATGCACACAAAAGTAAAAAGTCAAAAAAAAAGAAAGAAAAAAATAAAATAAACGAAAATAATAGTTATATATACAATGTCCTCAGAGAATGTCTAGTAACAAAGTTAAAGGAACCTTCAAAATGCAAACTACAACTAAAATTCTTTCCTTTGAACAAAATATCTAAATCAGACTCCGAGTGTGTATGTGAATAGTTCTGCAAACAGCTTCGATTCAAATTTATCAACTAGGTGAGTTTGTCTATATTCTCAGTAGTTAATGGGTCAAACTAACCTGACTATCTAAACTTATTCTGTCTACTAAAATCTGCGTGTAGGCACTGCTTTTTTGCATATAAGTCCCGATGACGAGTCTCACATGGAGACACTACCTCTTTAAGTTGTGGAAGTCGCGGGAAACGGACGTCGGAAGGGAAGAGTCAGAAATTGATACCTTGTTGGATTTAATTCGTTGCTTAGCTTTGGGTTTGCTCGTTAAACCTCTGTTTTAAACTTATCCTTAGCCCAAAACACTCGCAAGTCACACACCAAGCCCATACATCACCCAAACCATACACCAAGCCCACCAAAACAAACTAAATTCACGCCCAAATTACCTTAAGCCACGCCCACCTCCTTCTAAAATAAAAAAATCACACATTAAACACATGCTAAAATCAAGACAAATCACCTTCCCAAATTAAAAGATTTAAATCAAATCTCATCAAACACTTTCCTAATTCAATTAAATCATATCCCTAATCAAAAAAAGAAGAAATCAAATCAAATTAAATCACATCCCTAATTAAATAGATTTTTTCCTTATAGCACACTAATTAGAAGATATCCCCATAATTACACAAAATCCTTTCCCTATTCACATAAGGTAAACCCCAACCCTCTCATATAAAAAGGACCATAAACAAACCTTAGGACCCCTGGCTCATTCTCACGAAAACACAAAGAAAATAACCTAGTCCATTCACGCCTAAAGCCTCCAAAAAGCTTCCTTGCATTGCCGCAACCAATAAGCTTCCCAATTCTCTTCCATTGCCGTAGCAAACACCCTTTAAACAACCCCTGACTCACGCCTAAACAACCTCAAACCAAACCTCACATTCACGCCATCCAGCAACCATAAAACCCCCCTGTCCACTGCACCGAATCATAGCTCTTCTAGCCCTCTCATTCACCGTGAAACTACCCCCTGACTCACGGCCAAACTGCCAGCAACTCACGCCCAAACTGCCCAGTTTCTGCCCAGATTTGCCGCACATTCTGCCTCCAAGAACTGCACTGAAAACACAGCCCCTGACCACCGAAAACTGCAACAAAAACAGTCCAGATTTTGCCACAAAACTGCACCCGGAAATTGCCTTAAATTAACGTAGAAACTGTCCAGTAAAACCCATAAACCGTAAGCCAAAACAGTCCCTAATTACCGTAAAATAGTAAGCCAAAACCGTGACCAGAAACAGTAGCAAAACAGAGTAAAACAGCAGCGCAAACAGTGAAACAACAAAGGAAAATGTTGAACCAGTGAACGGAGGAGTTGCGGAGCATCAACCCTTCCGACAACCGCATAGCGCACTTCCGAGAGATGACTTAAGAGGTTAGACCTGAGGGCACCCATTTTTATTTATTCTCCTTTATTTTTATTTATTTTCTTACTTTATTTCGCATGAGTATTGTGGATCGGTGTATGATATGACTTTCAGATGAATGGAATATGTGTTCTCTCTTGCGGTATATCGGATGGAAACCCAGACGTAAATTCCGTAGCCGAATTCGAATGGACGGTAGTGCGGTATGTACTTGGGAAACAACTCCACGTACCACTCGAGAGACACACATATTTCATTTCATCCAACCTTGTGTTTGAGCATGATTTAGTCGTTAGTATGTTATTTATTTTTAAGCATGATTTAGTCATTAGTATGTTTTTTCTTTATGCATGATTTAGTTTTGCTTTCGCATTAGGAATTTACGTTTACGTTTAGGTCGTTATTTATTTTTGTCATGTTTGATAATTCAATATGCTTATGAGATTATTGTGTGTTATCGTGTGTTTGTCGTGATGATGACTTACCCTTAAAGCATGTAAACTTAGATATATGATTTATTTTTATGAATGCGAACTAGATCTAGAATACCCTTGGGAATATATGTTGCATAGACTTGGTTAAATTATTGCACAAATCCGCTCATTACAAGTGGAATAAGTAAGGGACCATTCCGAACCCAACGGTTTGAGGTCTTCCCTTGCGAGGGGTGAGTGCGGCTTTAAATCTTTGTCCCAGTTCACACTGGGTGGCGACTCCATTATTCTCCAGTTTTGTTCCCCCGTGGGCTATTCCGTACTCCCGACTAGGCCGCGAGCCTAGAACAGCATCGCCGATTTATATGTCCTACAGTCTGGCGACTCCACTGGGGATTGAGAATCGGCCCCGAAATAATGTCTTATAATGATTGTGATTTTTGCTTTAGTTAACTGTGTCTACCGTGGGTTGAAGGGGTTTAATCAAAGGCATTATTAAAGTTAGGTAATGGTTTGGTGTCTTTCTTCATTCACTACCTTTCTGTAGAGGAAAATTCGTGAAGGCACCTAGATAATCATTTACTCGAAGCTTACTGTGATGGACTAATTTAGAGGACTTGTTGTTTATTCCTGTCACCAATGCGTTAAGAGCCTAAGAGGCTTGGGTATTTAAGAGAGTTCACTCCACCCCCCTCTGGGGAATCTACAATAGGAAATCCATTTGACAGTCAGTCATGCATCATAACTCATTGGCACGTACCTTAGCGTATAAAAAAGGGTGTGCTCACTTGGTCGCTTGGACCCTTGAGTGGGGAGACCTAGTCGTGGGCAATCCTTCGCCGATGAGAGCCTTTGTCTACACTCCCGTAAACCCACATGTGAACTGTAGTTGTAGGACCAATAGAAACTATTCATTTATGCTTGCGTTTAGGACCATCGTCATTTGGGTTCGGTTGGACTTTTTGTCATGAGGTATGGGCTTGTTGGGCCATTTAAACTGGGACGAGTTTGTGCTTTGTGGCAATTGGGCCAAAAGCTTCTAAAATGCCAATATGCCACTTTATGTTTAGGCCCCTTATTATTTGAAGTTGTTTAGCCATGCTATCGCAAATGTGTAAAACTGTTGGGCCTTTTCAACTGGGACAAGTTTGCACCGCGTAATAGTATGATTGAATGCTTTAAAATGATAATGGGTCGACTTATATATTCCATACATCACACGCATCTCATGCATCTCATGCATACACGCATCATGTCAATCACGTGTCTTAAAAGCTATCATAGATATCCATTGGGTTATAAAAAGAAGTTAGAGCATTCCTTGGGAAAATTCAATACATCAATCGGTTCATCGCCAAGTTGAGGAAGGACCAGCCAGTGAAATAGAATGACCAATGCCAAGAAGCCTTCGACAAGATCAGAGAATATTTGGTGAAACCTTCTGTTTTAAAACTCCAAGACTAGGCAAACCTTTGGTATTATATTTGTCCATTGAACCCGAAACACTGGGGGCAATGATGGTACAAGCAGATGAGACATGGGTAGAGCATGCAGTCTATTACCTCAGTAAGAAGATGCTTCCGTACGAAGCTCTCTATCAAGAAGTAGAAAAGATTTGTTTGGCAGTAGTGTGGGCGTCCAGAAAGTTGCGTCATTACTTCCAATCGTACAAGATCCAAGTGGTATCAAAGGAGAATCCTTTGAAGTATCTGCATTCAGTGTCTTCTCTAGTTGGGAAGTGAGGCAGATGGTTGGTGTTGCTGACAGAGTTCGATATTGAGTACCTCACTTCCAAAGTAATCAAAGGGCGAGTCGTAGCAGAGTTCCTGGCATTACAACCGATAGAAGGAGATCAATACAAGTTTGAGTTCCCATACGAGGAAATCTAAGCTATAACAGTCCAAGGATGGAAGATGTACTTTGACAGAGCAGTGAATTGTAAAGGAGCCGGAATCAGAATTGTGATAGTAACCCCTGAAGGAGAAACCCTGCCTATGGCCAAGAGGTTGACGTTCAGAGTTACCAACAATATGGCTGAGTATGAAGCATGCGCCTTCGGATTGACGACGTTGATATCCTTGAAAGCTAAGAGCGTGGAAGTCTATGGGGACTCGATGTTAGTAGTCCGACAACTGCAAGGAGAATGGGAATTAAGGAAGAATGGTTGAAACCTTACTTGTTCCACCTCAGGAGTCTGGCACAGGCCCTCCCCGATTGTAAATTCCAGCACTTGCCGCGAGATGAGAACCAAATGGCAGACGCATTGGCTACACTTGCCGCAACTTGGGAAAATCCGGAGAAGTTGGTGATGAGACCTCTAATGTTGACAACGGCAAGCAGACCTATTTACGAGATAGAAAGAATCTTGGAAGTAGAGGTCGATGACGGAAACCTTGGTATCACGACATTAAGAGATATCTGCAACACGGGAAATTCCCGGAAGTTGCAAGCAGAAAAGACATGACAACCATCCAGAAGTTGGCTTCTCAGTATGTGATTTTGAAGGGAGAACTGTATAAGAGACAGGCGAATGTCATTCAGCTGAAATGTTTAGGAAAAGAAGAGGCTCAAAAGGCAATGGAAGAAGTACACGCCGGAGTATGTGGACCGCACATGAACAGATTGAATCTGTCTCGTAAGATAGTAAGACAAGGCTTTTACTGGTCGACCATGGAAGCTGACTGCGCGAAGCTGGTAAAGCATTGTCATGATTGCCTAGCTCATGGTAACTTGAATCATCTGCCGCACACAGAGTTGCATGGGCTGTTAGAGCCGTGGCCTTTCTCAGCATGGGGAATTGATATGATCGGAGAGATTCGATAACACGCATCGAATGGACATCGCTTCATAGTAGTGGCAGTAGACTACTTTTCAAAATGGGTGGAAGCCGAATCATTTCGCAACGTTACAGCAAAGATAATGGCAAAGTTCATAGCCCGGAATCTCATATGTCGATATGAAATGCCGCATCATATAGTAACAGACAATGGAGTCTAGTTTCAAGGAGAAACAAAGGCAATGCTACAGAAGTACGGGATAGGCCATCACAAGTCCTCACCCTACCGACCATAAGAAAATGGGGCAGTCGAGGCGGCCAATAAGATAATAAAGAAAATGTTATCCAAAATAACGGAGAACTACAAAGATTAGGCCGATAAACTACCGTACGGCCTGTGGGGATACAGAACTTCTGTGAGAACAGCAACGGGAGCCACACCTTACTCTTTGGTCTACGGAATGGAAGCAGTACTGCCAGTGGAAGTTGAGATACAGTCTATGCGGTATTAGCAGAAACAGAGTTACCTGAACATGAATGGACCTCACAGAGATTTGAACAGTTAGCACTGCTGGATGAGAAGAGGATGAAGTCCTTACAGCATATGCAGATATACCAAAAGAGGTTGGCTCGAGCATTCAACCAGAAGGTGCGTCCTACTAAAATCAGAAATGATGATCTGGTACTGAAATAGTCAAAGCCGTCGACGACCGACCCGAGGGGAAAGTTCAGACCCAATTGGGAAGGACCCTACATAGTCCAGAAAGTGATGGGAAATGGGGCAGTGAGACTGTCAGACTTGGAAGGGAACAAGTTCACCGAGCCGATCAACATAGATAGATTGAAGCAGTATTTTGCCTGAGGAAAAGAAGACCGAGAAGTCGCTGGCAGAAGACTTAACCCAACGGAATAGGAAATTAATTCATGCATGCATACATACATACACGTAACATATTTGCATTCTTTTTGTGTTTTGTTTTGTTTTGTATTCACATGTTTCAAAAAAGAAAAGAAGAAAGCGGTAAATGCAAGCCAACCAGAAGCAGCAACATATGAGTATCAGTTTCGGGGATGAGTCCCAGGGTTGAGGCCCGCATCAGTATCAGTTTTGGGGATGAGTCTCAGGGTTGAGGCCCACATTAGTGCCAGTTTCGGGGAACAGTCCCAGGGTTGAGGCCCGCATCAGTGCCAGTTTCGGGGATGAGTTCCAGGGTTGAGGCCCACACCAGTATCAGTTTCAGGATGAAATCCCAAGGGGTGAAGCCCACATTATCAGCAGTTGAAAGGAAGAATTCCAGTGAAGTGAAAAAAAAAGAGAGAGAGAGAGAAAAGTCCTTGATGGTTAGGCATATGTCCGGTGATGACATTGTTTGCTGCAGGGTAAAACATTAGAAACAATAAGTGCAAGATGTGCTCTCATCCGGTATTCTGAGTGGATTGATCTCGGCTAGACTCACGAGCACTTGATTATGGGATTTTAGCAGTAGAAGCCTGAGTGGTCGGCGAGATGACTAGTTGAAGAGATGGCAGATCAGTGAATGACCGTTTGCCTAGATGTCCATCTTGGAGTACTTAAGCTACGATATATGATATGGTTGGAAACAAAGAAAAAGTCTCTGAAAAGAAAAGGAAAAAATGGACCACCTATAACTGATAAGCGTGAAGCTACCCATGGGCGAGTATCAGGACCACCATGAGGAGAAATGCTACCTTAAAGGGTAGGTGTGTCGAAAAAAGAGAAAGAAAGAAAAGAGGAAAAGAAAAAAAAAGAGAAAAAGAAGTTCAAAAAGCAAAAAAAAAAGAGACGAAAGAAAAGAAGAAGAAAACCATATCATGTTCAGTACGAGGAAGTAATCACAGAGAATGATCAAGATATCTCAGTTGGTTAGACCCACTGATCCATTTCTCCGAGACAAAATCATCAAGTTGGCTTACTTAAGGATTAAGCTGCGAAAGAACCTTGGCACACACATACTAGGAGTCTAGTTCAGATCACTCATGAAGACGATCGGATTTGAGTGTATTAAATACTTTGAAGGTTCTCTGGTTTCCCCACGAAGCATCCGTTGAGGACGAAAAAATGTTTAAGCCATCAGGATTATCTCGTGAGAGGCAATACAATATGTTGATATGCAACATCAACATCAGTATCAGTTTGGGGGCGAGGCCCACATCAGTATCAATTTAAGGGCGAGGCCCACATCAATATCGGTTTGGGGGCGAGGCCCACATCAGTATCAGCTTAGGAGCGAGGCCCATATCAGCATAAGTTTGGGGGCGAGGCCCACATCAGTATCAGTTTGGGGGCGAGGCCCACATCAGTATCAGTTTAAGGGCAAGACCCACATCAGTATCGGTTTGGGGGCGAGGCCCACATCAGTACCGATTTGGGGGCAAGGCCCACATCAGTATCAGCTTAGGGGCGAGGCCCACATCCATATCAGTTTGGGGGCGAGGCCTACATCAGTATCTATTTGGGGGCGAGGCCCACATCAGTATCAGCTTAGGGGCGAGGCCCACATCCGTATCAGTTTGGGGGCGAGGCCCACATCAGTAGTTTTTGGGATGTGTCCCAGGGTCGAGGACCCACTGCATAGTCAGTTGTAGTTCCGGGATGCGTCCCAGGGTCGAGGGCCCACTACATCATCAGTTTTGGGATGTTTCCCAGGGTCGAGGGCCCACATTGTCAGCGGTATTGGGATGCGTCCCAGGGTCGAGGCCCCTGTTGTCAGTTACAGTTCCGGGATACGTCCCAGGGTCGAGGACCCACTGCATCATCAGTTGTAGTTCCGGGATGCGTCCCAGGGTCGAGGGCGCACTACATCATCAGTTTTAGGATGCGTCCTAGGGTCGAGTGCCCACACATCAGTTGCAGTTCCGGGATGCGTCCTAGGGTCGAGGGCCCACACATCAGTTGCAGTTCCGGGATGCGTCCCAGGGTCGAGGGCCCACTATATCATCAGTTTTAGGATGTGTCCCAGGGTTGAGGCCCACCATCAGTTGCAGTTCCGGGA
>SKCR01044946.1:0-47513 GCA_019454045.1 Zanthoxylum bungeanum | reverse complement strand
GTAAAACACAACCTCCTATCGCACTTGCATAAGTATCCAATACTTAAATATATGAGAACTATGCCGTTATGCCCTCACAACATGCACAAGTGCAATAATAGTCTATTCCACATTATCGATGTTCAATCTCGATAATACTACGACTAAGGATATTTAATGATTAAACCTTTATGGATTGATACTGTCTCATATCATCTCAATCCGGAACTAATTATAAGGACTTTTACCATTTATATATCAAAGTAAATAAATTAAAAAATGGTAAAAGGAAATTTCATTACTACATAGTTAATTTTGTACAAAAACACAATGTCTTTTACAAACAGTGACGCTATGGGTCATAACTATCCAACAATCTCCCAATTGGCCTATAGCCAGTCACTCAAGCATCTAATACCTGAACTATGTAAATGTTGCTCAAACTTTTGCTGAGGAATAGCTTTCGTCAACAGATCTGCCATGTTGTCATCTGATGCGACCTTCTCGACCTTCACATCGCCACGATGTATGATCTCACGAATCAGAAGAAAACGTCAAAGAACGTGCTTGGATCATTGATGAGACCGCGGTTCCTTAGCCTGTGCTATAGCACCGTTATTGTCATAATACAATGGAACGGGCTCAGCTGCTAACGGAACTACTCCTAATCCAATTAGGAATTTTCGGATCCAAACTGTTTCCTTTACTGCTTTAGCTGCAGCAATGTACTCTGCTTCTATTATTGAATCGGCAACAGTCTCTTACTTGGAAGATTTCCAGCTCACTGCTTCGTTATTCAAACAAAATATGTACCCGGATTGCGACTTACAGTCGTATTTGTCGGTTTGGAAACTTGTATCGGTATACCCAGTTACCTCAAGTTCTCCATCTCCATAGATTAAGAAAGCATCCTTAGTTCGTCTAAGATACTTAAGGATATTCTTAACTGCCATCCAGTGACCTTCACCTGGATCAGCCTGATATCGACTACACATGCTCAAAGCATAGGAGACATCAGGTTGTGTACATATCATGACATACATGATCGATCCGACTGCCGAGGCGAACGGTATCCGAATCATGTTGTCTCTCTCATCTTGAGTTTTAGGACACATGTCCTTAGATAGATAGACACTATGTGACACTGGCAACAATCCTTTATTGGACTGATCCATGTTGAATCTCTTCAACACTTTGTCAATGTACGTGCTATGGGAGAGTCCAACAGCTTTCTAGATCTATCCCGGTAGATCTTTATTCCCAGAATAAAGGCTGCTTCTCCAAGATCATTCATGGAGAATTTCAATGAAAGCCAAGCTTTCACCGACGTTAGCATGGGAATGTCATTGCCTATAAGTAATACATCGTCAACATAAAGGATAATAAAAGTCAGTGCTCTCCCACTAACCTTCTTATATACAAAAGGATCATCTTCGTTTTGAATGAAATCATATTCTTTTATGATCTCATCAAAATGTTGGTTCCATGACCGCGATGTTTGGTTCAGTCCATAAATGGACCAATTTAACTTACAAACCTTGTTTGCAAGTCTAGGCATGAAAAAACCGTCAGGCTGTTGCATATAAACATCCTCTAAAAGGTTTCTATTAAGGAAAGCGATTTTAACATCCATCTGCCATATCTCGTAATCGAATTATGCAGCAATAGCAAGCATTATTCGAATGGATTTAATCATGGCAACGGGTAAGAATGTTTCGTCGTAATCGACACCATGTCGTTGACGATACCCCTTCGCTACAAGCCTAGCTTTGTACGTTTGTACGTTGCCATCCATGTCGGTCTTCTTCTTGAAGACCCATTTGCATCCAATAGGCTTTACACCTTTTGGTGCATCAACTAGTGTCCAAACTTGGTTGGTGTACATGGAATCCATTTCGGATTTCATGGCCTCTTGCCATAAAGCGGAATCGATATCTTGTATCGCTTTCTCATACGTAGCCGGTTCGTTATCCTCAATGAGATTAATATCTACATGAGGTGAGATCAGAAACCCATACCTCTCAGGTTGTTTCCTGACTCTCTCCGACAGTCCTTGTGTAATAGAAGATTATGGTACAGTCCCATCCCAGATGGACTGTTCTTGTTCCATTGAGGATTCTATGCCAGGAACCGTATCACTCTGATTTTCATCGAGTTCTACTTTCCTCCCACTAACCACTGTATTTAGGAATTCCTTCTCAAGGAAAACCGCATGTAGAGCAACAAATACCTTGTTCTCTCGTGGGTGATAGAATTAATATCCTTTGGTTTCCCTAGGATATCCTACGAATAGGCATTTATTCGATTTGGGTTCAAGTTTGGTACCTTCTAAACGTTTGACGTATGCCCACATCCCTAAATCTTCAAGAACGAGAAACCCAGTTTCTTTCCTGTCCATATCTCATATGGTGTCTGTTGCAAAGAATTTGACGGAACCTTATTTAAAATAAGAATTGCACTGTTTAATGCATATCCCCAGAAGGAAATAGGTAGCTCAGTGCGACTCATCATTGACCTAACCATGTCCAACAAAGTTCGGTTTCTCCGTTTGGACACACCATTTAATTACGATGTTCCAGGAGGAGTCCACTGTGAAAGAATACCATATTTTTTCAAATAATCTAGAAACTCAATGCTCAAGTATTCGCCACCACGGTCCGACCATAATGTCTTTATACTCTTGCCGGTCTGTTTTTCAACTTCGTGTCGAAACTCTTTGAATTTCTCAAAAGTTTCCGACTTGTGTCTCATAAGATACACATAACCATAACACGATGCATCATCCGTAAAGGTTACGAAGTATTCATATCCACCTCTAGCCTGGCTAGACAAGGGCCCACAAACGTCATTATGAACAAGGGCTAACAGTTCGGTGGCGCGTTCACCCTTACCGTTAAAAGGTGATTTAGGAATTTTGCCTAATAAGGAATATTCGCAGACGTCATATGAATTTGGATCAAATCCGTCCAAGTACCCACTCTTCAAAAGTGTGGATATATGAGTCTTGTTTATGTGTCCCAGACGACAGTGCCACATATAAGTTTCATTTTTGTTACTCATTTTGAGCCTTTTGTATGTTATATTATATGTTGGAGATAGATTTATATTCAAAATATAAAGACCATTATTTGCAACAGCAGTGCAAATTTCTACATCATTTTTATACACATAACACCCAGTGTTCCTGAATACAAAAGTATACCCATATTGGGATAACATAGATACAAAAATAATATTCCTAGTCAAACTAGGTACATAATAACAGTCATTAGGTTCAAGTATATGCCCCGAGGGCAGTTCTAAAACAAAAGTGCCAAAAGCCAAAACGGCGACTGGTGCCCCATTTCTGACGCGTAGATCAATCTCCCCTGAGGCTAGTCTCCTGCTAATCCGTATATCCTGCACATCAGTACATATGTGAGTACCACAACCAGAATCAAAAATCCAATTCTTAAAACTAAAAGTAGTCATGTTTATTTCAATAACAAACATACCTGAAGCCGGTGCCTTGCCCGCTTTAATCTCCTTCTGGAGCGCCATGTACTTACAGCAGTCATGTTTCCAGTGACCCCGCTTGCCGCACTGGAGGCAAACATCCTGAGATTTGTCCTTAGGCTTCCCAGAAGCCTTTGACGATTTGGCCTTGTGTAGGCACTGCATTTTTGCATGTAAGTCCCTATGATGAGTCTCATTTGGAGGCACTACCTTTTAAGTTATGGAAACCGCAGGAAACAGACGTCAGAATGGAAGAGTTAAGAATTGACTCATGATTGGAATAATTTCGCTGGATTAGTTTCGGGTTCGCTTGTTGGATTTCTGTTTGAAAATTATCCTCGGCCCAAAACCCCCGCAAACCACTTAACCTTAGCCCAAGCCCATTAAATCACATCCAATAATAATTAAACCATTTAAAAAACATGTCACAAATTAAATTCAAAACCAATTAAATTGAAGTTAGATTAAATTAAATCCAATTAAATTAAAACCAATTTAAATCAAATTAAATTAAATTAATAAACAAAATTAAAATAAATCACTTCCTAATTTAAATAATTCACTCACCAAATTTGAAATAATTCCCCACCAAAATTACATAATGTCTTACCTTAAGTAATTAAAATTAAATACACACATAAATTAATTGATTTTGTTCCTTTCAAAACATGCACAAACTTAACCCTAATTCCCCTACCCTATCAATATAAATATAACACAAAACCCTAACTCCTTGGTTTTTGAATCCTGACGGCAACATATGAAACCAGAAACACTCCTCACGAATCCATGCAAACCCTAATGCCTTCACACTTCTTCCCTCTCCCTATATAAACAAACAACAAACTCCAACCCTGGACCTCTCCGATCATTCACGGCAAACCAAAAAACCCTAAGACACTCACTCCCTCTCTTAGCCTCTCTCACTCGGCACTTCAATAAATCAAAGAAAAATAATGAAACCCTAAAACCAGTCCCCACGGCACCCAGCTGCCTCTCTCCATCAACTTCCACTTACAAAAGAAATAAACCCTTAATCGACAACCCTTCACAACAGCCAAAGTCCCCCATGCAGAAACCCTCAACTCGCACGTTCACCCAATCCTGCAGCCTTCAAACACGTCAATTAGCCCCTTGACTACCCTTCACGCATGCATCTAAACTGCCTCACGCCGAGCCAATAACGAACACGTTCTTCATGCCATTAACAGCCACCTTCAACATCAAACGTAACCAGCCCATGTAGCCATTACCCATGTAACAGCAAGCCACTTACCCTGCATCTCCACCATCACGACTAAAACCAACACCTACAAGCCATTATCTACGTGAACAAGCCCACCACTGCCACTCAATTCACCAACCCTACACACCCTCATGAACTGGACAACGCCAATAGCCGAATAACAAACTGCCTAAATTCTATGCCCCTCGCTGCCCAGTTTAGTCACCTATCCACTGCCTGAAACCGTACCCTAAACGCCCCCTCACTGCTCAAATAACCGCATCACAAACCTCTCAAAACTGCCGTATATCACTGCCCTATTAACCACTAAAACAGTCCCAAAATCTGCCTTAAAATTGCCGCACAACCTGACCGAATAAACACCCCAAAAAACAGTCCTGAAAGTGTCCCAAAAAACTGCCTCAAATTGCACCCAAAACTGTCCCGAAATAGTCCCCAAAACTGCCCAAAATAGCCCCCACTGCAGTCCTAAAAAAGACGCAAAACAGTCCCGAAATTACCAAACACAGAAAACCAAAAAATATAAAGAAAACAACAGCAAAATGGAGTGAAAATAGCGACTTAAATAGTGAAATAGCGAGCCAAAACATTGATCCAGTGAACCGAAAGAGTTGCGGAGTATTAGCCCTTCCGACGGACTTGTAACGCACTCCCAAAAATCGACATAAAAGGTTAGACCTGAGGGTACTTTTCACATCATTTTTCATTCGTATTTTTATTGTTTATTGAATTTTATTTGCATGATTATTGTGAAGTGATGCATGTTGTGGCCCTTGAATAGATAGAGAATGCATGTATTGTGAAATGATGTATGTTGTGGCCCTTGAATAAAATGAAAAATGTGTCGCCTCTCGTTGTATATAGGATGGAAACCCGGACATAAATTTCATAGCCGATTCTGAATGGACGGTAGTATGATTTGTACTCGAGATACAACTCCATGTACCACTTGAGCAAACGGCGCATATTTTGTTTTATATTGTTTTGATTCGTTTATTATCGTTTATTTAATTTCTGCATGTTATTTGTTTGTGTAATGATGTGATAAAGCGCATGGGCTCAGTAAGTTGGATCAAAGGTTCTCTATGTTGAGGGATTAAAAGCCTTTTGCCATGATGCTTTGTCGCGCCGGTTGATGTATATTCAATTGAATATAAGATGTGTTCAATTGGGTATGCGAAGTCCGATATTGCTATCTTTACTTTTTATATGTAGTATGATATTGTGCGCATGGGCTTAGTAAGTTGGATCAAAGGTTCTCTACGTTGAGGGATTAAAAGCCTTAACCACGATGCTTTGTCGCGCCGAATGATGTATATTCGACTGGATGTACGATGTTTTCAATCGGGTATGCGAAGTCGGATATTGTTATCTTTACTTTCATATACATCATGTTATTATGTGCATGGGCTAACTAGGGTGGATTAAAGGTCCTCTATTAGAGGGAAATATCTGAAGGCTACCTTTACCATGATGTTTTGCCGCGCCTCTTATTATGTCATTTATCCTTTTGCACATCATTGCTTTATTTATGCATGTATTACATTCTAATGCGCATGGGCTAACTAGGGTGGATTAAAGGTCCTCTATTCGAGGGAAAAGCCTGAAAGGCTACTTTTACCACGATACTTCGCTGCGCCTTTTATTTCGTTAGTTGTTTTTCTTTGTATGTCCTCTTTTTGTATAATCGTTCATCATATTGCATCGCGCATGGGCAAATCAAGTTGGATTAAAGGTCCTCCACTTTGAGGGATAGAAAGTCTACGGGCTACCTTTGCCACGACGTTTTGCCGCACCGGACAAAGTTCATTCGATCAAATGTGAGATACGTTCAATCGGATACTTGAAGTCTTATATAGATGTGGGTATATGTCGCATCTCTTTTATTTCACTTCCGTTATTTATCTTTCAAATCGTATCATGGCACGTTTATTTTAATGTACAATTGCCTCTTTGGTTCTTTCTTTGCATTATATACGTGATTGTTTCGCTTTATTAAGCATGATTGTGCAATTGCCATTTGTTTGCATTTCCGTGGCCATGAATGTAATGAGCTTATGACATTGTATGCTTGCCGTATTTCAATTTATCTTTATGCATGCAAATTTGGACATAGATTACATGCAAATAGGTTGTATGCAAATTTGGACATAGATTATATGCAAATAGGTTGTATGCAAATATGAAAATGTGTTACATGTGAGCTTAGATGAACTTTTGATTTATGCATGTGAAATAGAATATCCTTGAGTATGAATATTGAGTAGATTCGGTTAGTTTATTGCATAAATCATACCGTTACAATGACATAAGTAAGGGACCATTCTGAACACAATGGTTTGAGGTCTTCCTTTGCGAAGGGTGAGTGCGGCCTTAAATCTTTGTCCCGATTCACACTGGGTGGTGACTCCATTATTCTCCGGTTTAGTTCCCCGCGGACTACTCTGTACTCCCAACTAGGTCCTGAGCCTATAACAGCATGCGTCGCCCAAGTTCTGTGTCCTATAGTCTGGCGACTCCACTGGGGATAGAGAATCGGCCCCGAAATCATGTCTTGTGATGTGTATAATTTGTGCACTAGTTGACCGTTTCTATAGTGGGTTGAGGGAGTTCAATCAAAGGCATTGTCATAAACCCGCATGAGAACCATAATTGTATATCCTATAGAAGTTTTCCCTTTATGCTTTTGATAACCACATGCATATTTTATCTCATATGTCACATACATCTCATGCATACATGCATCATTTTAACCCCATATCTTTAAAGCCATCATAGATATCCGTTAGGTTAGAGAAGGAAAAAAGGGTTTGGCAAGAGGGTTTAGCAAATATAGATAGCGAGGAAAAAGAAATTGAGAAATAGAAAACCTTACGACAAGGATAGAAAGACCATTGGGGGGCATTTGAAAAAGAAAAAAGAAAAAAAAATTGATTGTTTTTAGTCCTTGAATAGTTAGACATAGGTCCGATGATGAAATTGTTTGCTTTTGGGTGAAACCTTAGAAACGATAAACTCTTGACGTGCTTTTATCTGATAATTTGAGTAATTGATCTATGTTAGACTCGTAAGCACTTGATTATGGTTCTTAGCTGTGAAAACCTGAGTAGTTTGCAAAGTGACTAGTTGAAGAAATTGTAGGTCGGTGAATGACCGTTTGCTTAGATGTCTATCTTGATTTGCTTATGTTATGATGTGTGGTATGGTTGAAAATGAAAGAAAAGTCTCTAAAGAAAAAAAAAATTGAACCACCTATAACCGATAAGCGTGAAGCTACCCATGGGCGAGTATTAGGACCACTATGAGGAGAAATGCTACCTTAAAGGGTAGGTGCGTTGAAAAAAAAAAGAAAAGAGAGAAAAAGAGAAAAAAAGAAAAAAATGAAGTTCAAAATGAAAAGAAAAAAAAGAGGGACAAAGGAAAAGAAAGATAAACCATACCACATTGAGCACAAAAAAGCAATTGCAGAGCCTAACTGAGACATCTACGTTCGTTTGACCCATCGATCCCGATTTTTGAAACAAAGTCATTGAGTTGGCCTACTTAGGAATCAAGCTGTAAAAGAACCTTTGCACACACACACTTTGAGCCTGGCATAGATCATTTATTCAAAGACTTGGATTTGAGTTGTATCGAATGTTTTGAAGGTTCTCTAGTTTCATTACTGAGCATTATTTGAGGACAAAAATATGTGTAACTATTGGGACTATTTTCGTAGCATGCAATATAGTATGATGATATGGAAAGCCCCACCATGTGGTTCATCTTGACCAAGTGCAAACGGCGGAGAGCAGAAAGCTAAACCAAGATTGAGGGCGACCAGTCTACTACCTCGCGAATCCGGGACATTTATTGAACCATGAGACCAGAGAGAAGACTGAGCAATCACCTGGAGAATCGGCGGAAGACCTAACCCAACAGAATAGGAAATTCATTCATGCATGCATGCATACACGTGACATATTTTGCATTCTTTTTGTGTTTGTTTTGTTTTGAATTCACAGGTTTCAAAGAAGGAAAAGAGAAAGCGGCAACGTCAAACTAATCAGAAACAACAACAGTTTCAAGAATGAATCAGCATCAGTTTCAGAAATGAATAAGTATCAGTCTGGGGGCGAGGCCCACATCAGTGTTGGTTCTGCCGGGTATGACATTCTGGGGGCGAGGCCCACAATTATCATCAGTGTTAGTTTTGCCGGGTATGGCATTCTGAGGGCGAGGCCCACAATTTTTTAGTAACAGACTTGCCAGGTCTGGCATTCTGGGGGCGATGCCCACATCAGTTCAGTATCAGTTCTACCGGGTATGGCGTTCTGGGGGCGAGACCCACATTATCATCAGTGTTAGTTTTGCCAGGTATGGCATTCTGGGGGCGAGCCCCACATCAGTTCAGTATCAGTTCTGCCGGGTATGGCATTCTGGGGGCGGGGCCCACATTAGTTCAGTAGCAGTTCTGCCGGGTATGACATTCTGGGGGTGAGGCCCACATTAGTTCAGCATCAGTTTTGCCAGGTACGGCACTCCGGGTATGGAGATATCAGATCAGTTCTGCCAGGTATGGCACTCCGGGTATGGAGGTATCAGATCAGTTTTACCAGGCACGACACTCTGGGTATGGAGACACATCAACAGAATTTGGAATGAATCTAGGGAATCAATCCTAGGGCTGAGGCCCACGTCATCTGAATTTGGAATGAATCCAGGGAATGAATCCCAGGGTCGAGGCCCACATCAGTAGAATTTGGAATGAATCCAGGGAATGAATCCTAGGGTCGAGGCCCACGTTGTCAGAATTTGGAATGAATCCAGGGAATGAATCCTAGGGCTGAGGCCCACATCGTCAGAGTTTTAGAATGAATCCGGGAATGAATCCCAAGGCCGAGGCCCACATCAGCAGAGTTTTAGAATGAATCCAAGAATGAATCCGGGAATGAATCCCAGGGTTTAGACCCACATCATCATCAGTTTCAGGAATGAATCCCAAGGGGCGAAACCCGTATTATCAGCAGTTTTCGAGAATGAATCCCAGAGGGTCGAGACCCACATTTTCACTGGTTTCAGGAATGAAGCCCAAGGAATGAAGCCTACATTCATCACAGTTCGAGAATGAACACGCCGAGAATGACACTCCGAGAATGGAACACAGTTCGAGAATGAACAAGCCGAGAATGACAATCCGATAATAGAGCAGAGTTCGAGAATGAATAAGCCGAGAAAGGCAATCCGAGAATAGAGCAGAGTCCGAGAATGAACAAGCTGAGAATGGTAATCCGAGAATGGAGCAGAGTCCGAGAATGGAACACGATTCAGGAATATACCACCTCACAGTAGAAGTTCGAGAATGGACCACATCACAGTAACGGTTCGGGAATGGACCACCCCACACGATAACAGTACGTTTAAATGAATTATCACATTATCAGTATCAATTTTGGGGATGAGTCCCAGGGTTGAAGCCTACATCAGTATCAGTTTTTGGGGATGAGTCCCAGGGCCGAGGCCTATATCATCATCAATATCAGTTTCAGGGATGAGTCTCAGGGTCGAGGCCCGCAGCAGCATCAGTATCAGTTTCGGGGATGATTCCCAGGGTCGAGGCCCACACCAGCATCAGTATCAGTTTCGAGGATGAGTCCCAGGGTTGAGGCCTACATCGGTATCAGTTTTGGGGATGAGTCCCAGGGTCGAGACCCACGTCAGCATCAGCATTAGTTTGGGATGCGTCCCAGGGTTTGAGGCCCATATTTTGTCAGCGGTATTGGGATGTGTCTCAGGGTCGAGGCCCCTGTTGTCGGTTGTAGTTATTGGGATGCGTACCAGGATCGAGGTCCACTGCATCATTAGTTTGGGATGCGTCCCAGGGTCGAGGCTCACCTTTTTTCAGCGGTATTGGGATGCGTCCTAGAGTCGAGGCCCCCGTTGTCGGTTGCAGTTATTGGGATGCGTCCCAGGATCGGGTCCACTGCATCATTAGTTTGGGATGCGTCCCAGGGTCGAGGCCCACATTTTGTCAGCGGTATTGGATGTGTCCCAGGGTCGAGGCCCCCGTTGTCGGTTGCAGTTATTGGGATGTGTCCCAGGATCGAGGTCCACTGCATCATTAGTTTGGGATGTGTCCCAAGGTCGAGGCCCATATTTTGTCAACGGTATTGGGATGCGTCCTAGGGTCAGGGCCCCCGTTGTCGGTTGCAGCTATTGGGATGCGTCCCAGGATCGAGGTCCACTGCATCATCAACTCAGTTCGAGACAGCAGACAAGTTAGGTGGCAGCTGGCGAGCCAGGTAAGTGAAAATGCATTGCATAACTTTGATAGGATTGTCACTGTTACACATTACACAAGTCCCATTAAAGTGGGGGCGACTGTAGGCACTGCATTTTTGCTTGTAAGTCCCTATTATGAGTCTCATTTGGAGGCACTACCTTTTAAGTTGCGAAAACCGCGGGAAACAGACGTCAGAAGGGAAGATTCAGGAATTGACTCTTGATTGGATTAAATTCGCTGGATTAGCTTCGGGTTCGCTTGTTGGATTTCTATTTGAAAATTATCCTTGGCCCAAAACCGCCCGCAAACCAATTAACCTTAGCCCAAGCCCATTAAATCACATCCAATAATAATTAAACCATTTGAAAAAAAAACATGTCACAAATTAAATTCAAAACCAATTAAATTGAAGTTAGATTAAATTAAATCTAATTAAATTAAAACCAATTTAAATCAAATTAAATTAAATTAATAAACAAAATTAAAATAAATCACTTCCTAATTTAAATAATTCACTCACCCAAATTTGAAATAATTTCCCACCAAAATTACATAATGTCTTGCCTTAAGTAATTAAAATTAAATACACATATAAATTAATTGATTTTGTTTCCTTTCAAAACATGCACAAACTTAACCCTAATTCCCATACCCTCTCACTATAATATAACACAAAACCTAACTCCTTGGTTTTGAATCCTGAAGGCAACATGTGAAACCAAAAACACTCTTCACGAATCCATGCAAACCCTAATGCATTCACACTTCTTCCCTCTCCCTATATAAACAAACAACAAACTCCAACCCTGGACCTCTCCGATCATTCACGGCAAACCAAAAAACCCTAAGACACTCACTCCCTCTCTTAGCCTCTCTCACTCGGCACTTCAATAAATCAAAGAAAACCAATGAAACCCTAAAACCAGTCCCCACGGCACCCAGCTGCCTATCTCCATCAACTGTCACTTACAAAAGAAATAAACCCTTAATCGACAACCCTTCACAACAGCCAAAGTCCCCCATGCAGAAACCCTCAATACGTATGTTCACCCAACCCTGCAGCCTTCAAACACGTCAATTAGCCCCTTGACTACCCTTCACGCATGCATCTAAACTGCCTCACGCCGAGCCAATAATGAACACGTTCTCCATGCTATTAACATCTACCTTCAACATCAAACGTAACCAGCCCACGTAGCCATTGCCCACGTAACAACACAACCACTTACCCTGCATCTCCACCATCACGACTAAAGCCAACACCCACAAGCCATTATCTACGTGAACAAGCCCACCACTGCCACTCAATTTTCCAACCCTACACACCTTCATGAATTGGACAACGCCACTAGCCGAATAACAAACTGCCTAAATTCTACGCCCATCGCTGCCCACTTTAGTCACCTATCCACTGTCTGAAACCGCACCCTAAATGCCCCCCTCACTCTCAAAAACCGCATCATAAACCTCTCAAAACTGCCGCATATCACTGCCCTATTAACCACCAAAACAGTCCCAAAATCTGCCTTAAAATTGCCACACAACCTGACCGAATAAACACCCCAAAAATAGTCCTGAAACTGTCCCAAAAAATGCCCGAAACTGCACCTAAATTATCCCGAACAGTCCCCGAAACAGCCCAAAACAGCCCCCACTGCAGTCCTAAAAAAGACGCAAAACAGTCCCGAAATTACCAAACACAGTGACCAGAAAATACAGAGAAAACAGCATCAAAACAGAGCGAAAATAACGACTTACACAACGAAACAGCGAGCCAAAACATTGATCCTGTGAACCGAAAGAGTTGCGGAGTATTAGCCCTTCCGACGGACTTGTAACGCACTCCCAAAAATTGACATAAAAGGTTAGACCTGAGGGTACTTTTCACATCCATTTTCATTCCTATTTTTATTGTTTATTGAATTTTATTTGCATGATTATTGTGAAGTGATGCATGTTGTGGCCCTTGAATAGATAGAGAATGCATGTATTGTGAAATGATGTATGTTGTGGCCCTTGAATAAAATGAAAAATGTGTCGCCTCTCGTGGTATATAGGATGGAAACTCAGACATAAATTTCATAGCCGATTCCGAATGGATGGTAGTATGATCTGTACTCGGGATACAACTCCACGTACCACTTGAGCAAACAACGCATATTTTGTTTTATGTTGTTTTGATTTGTTTATTATCCTCTATTTAATTTCTGCATGTTATTTGTGTTAGACATTATGTCCCATAGCGTCACTGTTTGTAAATGATATTGTATTATTGTACAAAATTAACTATGTGATAATGAAATTGCCTTTTGCCGTTTTGTAATATTATTTACTTTGATATATAAATGGCGAAAGTCCATATGATTAATACCGGATTGAGATGATATGAGACAGTATCAATCCATAAAGGTTTAATCATTAAATATCCCTAGTCGGAGTATTATCGAGATCGGACATCGATAATGCGGAATAGACTAGTATTGCGCTTGTGCACGTTGTGAGGGCACAACGGCATAGTTCTCATATATTTAAGTATTGGATACTTATGCAAGTGCGATAGGAGGTTGTGTTTTACCGATGGTACGGAAAACAGCTTCGCTCTGGATAGACCCCGCGGAATCCCATTGGTAGTATGTCTGTGTGTCTATGGGAGGCCGCATCAGGGTAGGTGTATATGGTCTTAACCTGAGACTTACATCGCTAGTACTTGCGACAATCGGTAAACTTTGGTTTTGGTGGTTGGGGACCTTAACCGGTTCTGTGTACACCTCTTCTGGGTTTATCGAGAATCGTAGTGTACTGGATGTGATGTCGAGATGGAAGTATCACTTCAGACATATGGAGGTGATGATCACGCAGGACACAAAACTAGTACTCTATAAAAGGTTGCAACCGTCGGGACAATATGACCAGGTCAGGATTATCCGATTTAAAGAGACTGGTTGCTTGATGTCCGATATATGTTTCGTACGGGGCAGACACATCTCCAGCCCCAGGCCTAACATGTGATCATCAGATACTGGATCGATGTACGCAATACTACGGTTATACTACGCTTGATATAGATCTAATATTCCAGTAAGAATATTTCTGGAGAATTGGGTAGGCATGGCGCTTTGCTAGAAGCCAACCTTGTCTTGTGAATCGGTAAGAACGTAGTACGAGGTACGTGCGTGTTCGGATTATCCGACGACCGTATTTACTGCCAACATATCCGGAGATCTCTTGGGTCGCTTCCTGAAGATTCACCTATGATATTTGATTCAGACTTAATTAATCTTGGATTAATTGCGGAGAAACTTTATCTCGGATAAAGTGCCTAATTTAGAGAGAGAACGATTAATTTAGAATTAATCGATAAAATTATTATATTCGATATAATAATCGAAATTCGATTTCGACGCGAAATTAAAATTAGATTTGATTCGGGCATACGAGTTAATTTAGAATTAATTCGTTAGCGACGTAAATAATAATTTCGCCAGGCGCAATTATTTATTTAAATTCGATTTAATTAACGTCGCGACGTAAGTTCGGTATTTCGGAAATATCGAACCCGAATGCGTGAGTGCACGTGGGCCCACTTTCATTTGGAAACGTGTGGGGCCCACATGACACATGTCATTATATGCATTATTTAATTGATAATGCATTGCATGGTGATAGTGTACAATACACTCAATTGTTTTGCATGGAGTTTGAGTGTTTGACACTCTAAGCCATTGCATGGTTTGTGTCATAAGTTTATTATTAATTTAATAAATATTATGGCATAAATATAAATTGATTTTTTGGTAACAAAAATTAATTACACAAACTCTATTCTCTCTCTCAAATTGCCGAAACCTGAAACAGTTTTGGGCTCTCCATTTCTTCATTTTTTTGTTGCAAAAACTTGAAGAAATTGTGGTTGTTTGGAACATATATTCACACACAAGGCTAGCACCTTCAAGGGATCATAAAGAGGTGATAGGGAAACCATCAAAGAGCTTGGAATACACAAAGCTTGGAGCTTTCCACCTCTTCTCATCTTGGCCGAATCATCCCAACCTTGGAGCTTCCATTTTGGTTTGATTTTCTTCATCACTAAAGCATTGTAAGTATGATTCCGCCATACTTCATCTTTTAATATATATATTCATTGTTGTATTTCAAATGCTTAATCTTTCCTTAGGACATATTATAGAAACCACAATTTGTTTGTGTAATGATGTGATAAAGCGTATGAGCTCAGTAAGTTGGATCAAAGGTTCTCTATGTTGAGGGATTAAAAGCCTTTTTCCACGATACTTTGTCGTGCCGGATGATGTATATTCGATTGGATGTAAGATGTGTTCAATCGGGTATGCGAAGTCCGATATTGCTATCTTTACTTTTTATATGTATTATGATATTGTGCGCATGGGCTTAGTAAGTTGGATCAAAGGTTCTCTACGTTGAGGGATTAAAAGCCTTTGCCACGATGCTTTGCCGCGCCGGATGATGTATATTCGACTGGATGTACGAATTGTTCAATCGGGTATGCGAAGTCGGATATTGTTATCTTTACTTTTATATGCATCATGTTATTATGCGTATGTGCTAACTAGGGTGGATTAAAGGTCCTCTATTAGAGGGAAATGCCTGAAGGCTACCTTTAACACGATGTTTTGCCGCGCCTCTTATTATGTCATTTATCCTTTTGCACATCATTGCTTTATTTATGCATGCATTACATTCTAATGTGCACGGGCTAACTAGGGTGGATTAAAGGTCCTCTATTCGAGGGAAAAGCCTAAAAGGCTACCTTTACCACGATACTTCACCGCGCCTTTTATTTCGTTAGTTACTTTTCTTTGTATGTCATCTTCTTGCATAATAATGCATCATGTTGCATCGCGCATGGGCAAATCAAGTTGGATTAAAGGTCCTCCACTTTGAGGGATAGAAAGCCTATGGGCTACCTTTGCTACGACATTTTTCTGCACCGGATAAAGTGCATTCGATCGAATATGAGATACGTTCAATCGGATACTTGAAGTCCTACATAGATGTGGGCATATGTCGCATCTCTTTTCTTTCACTTCCGTTATTTATCTTTCAAATCGCATCATGGCACGTTTATTTTGATGTACAATTGCCTCTTTGGTTATTTCTTTGCATTATATACGTGATTGTTTCTCTTTATTACGCATGATTGTGCAACTGCCATTTATTTGCATTTCCGTGTCCATGAATGTAATGAGCTTATGACATTGTATGCTTGCCGTCTTTCAATTTATCTTTATGCATACAAATTTGGACATAAATTACATGCAAATAGGTTGTTTGAAAATTTGGACATAGATTATATGCAAATAGGTTGTATGCAAATATGAAAATGTGTTACATGTGAGCTTAGATGAACTTTTGATTTATGCATGTGAAATAGAATACCCTTGAGCATGAATATTGAGTAGATTCGGTTAGTTTATTGCACAAATCATACCGTTACAATGACATAAGTAAGGGACCATTCCGAACACAATGGTTTGAGGTCTTCCTTTGCGAGGGTGAGTGCGGCCTTAAATCTTTGTCCCGGTTCACACTGGGTGGCGACTCCATTATTCTCCGGTTTAGTTCCCCGCGGACTACTCCGTATTCCCAACTAGGTCCTGAGCCTAGAACAGCATGCGTCGCCCAACTTCCGTGTCCTACACCTTGCCCTTTCTTTTATGCTTCTTCTTCTTCACACCTCCAGTCGCTTTGGGCCCAACCCTCGATGTCTGAGTTGTCGAAGAAAAGTGCGCCTCGCGCTTATTGCCCTTGAGAATCTCTTTCTCAGCTTCCTTGAGAATTGACAATAACTCTCCAAGAGTATCATCAGTGTTCATCATGTTATAGTTTATGATGAACTATCTCCAGGTGTCGGGGAGAGATTGCAAGATCATATCTACGATAATCTCAGCCTCTAAGACTATCCCCATCTCAGCCAGCTCATCTATATCAGCAATCATCTGTGCCACATGGGACTCAACAGACATGTCTTCTGACATACGTGCACGGAAGAGCTTCTTTACTAACTCATATTTCTGCGACCTCTTATTAAATCAGTGAAGATCTTGCAACCTCGCCAATATGTTATAGGATCGTAATCATCGCTGTGAGTCTTCCAAAGCTCTAGCTCAAGTAACTGATCAGGTTTGGGCTTAGGCCCAAGAGGTGTCTGTATCGTGTATAGCAGCCTCTCAGCTCTAAGGACTATCCTTAGATTCATTTCCCAATCAGCAAAGTTCGTGCCCTTAAATACATTTTCGCCCATGATAATATCTCGGACATGTCCCTTTCCAGTCATCTTGACTACGATAGTCCAACTATCTAGTCAACGATATTTGGGTATAGTCTAACTGTTACAAGAAAAATAACATTGTATTAGTCCAACTAATAAAATAATTTTGACGAAATAATTTGAAAGCGCGTAAAGCGAAGTATCTGAATGAAATTTCAAATTCAATACTAGCCTGCCACTATTTTTTGGCGAGCCTCTAACCCTCTGTCGAGTACTCGGGAAACCCATGATCCTAGTGGGCTAGGATCCCGTTAAATAACACACAACCTTGACTTTGGCCAACAAGCTGTATGAAACTTAACTAGGTAGATCTCGAAGATCAATTGGATCTCATCCAATTCCTAGATCCGGTAGGTGGACATCCAAGTCCGAAACATATATACAGTACATATGCCAATATATCCAATATATTTTCCTAACCATTTTCCTCTGAATCAATTAAGCATTGGCTTTGGCACAACAAGCTTAATGATTCCAGTTAAGCGGGGCCCATTGACATGGAAAGCTTCGTAATCAATGTCGATGGACAAGAAGTGATCTTGACTTTGGCCAACAAATCACGACTTGGAGCAGACACCGATATGGAACAAAACTCTCATGATTCAAACACATCCGCAATTAACAAAGGTCTTGACTTTGGCCAACAAACCAATGCTAACTTTGGATCTTGAGTAAGAATCACTCAACGGAAGGAAAAACGCTTAATATGATTTAAGGGTTTTTCGCGTAAATTGGCAACCAATTTATTATCTTTGTTAATGTCTCATCATACACCCTTAAGCATGCTTCTAAAACATCATAAGGCGCGGAAAGTAAATTAATAATGATATGCGGATGGATATTTAAACAGATTGTTCCTAGAACAAATCACTCTCTTTCCTCTCCCCGGCTAGCACTATTCTACTTCTTCCCAATTACATAATATAATAATAGAAACCTCATTACATTGAGGGGAATTAGGTGAGAAGATAATACAAAGAAATAATGAGAGATAAGGCTGGACACGCAGGTTCAATTTATAATTTCCAAATTTACAACAATTTCTAAAATTGCTCTTTCCATTCTAATATCCATCCGATATACGCTATTCATTCAACACATCCATATATTCATTCATAACATGCAATTCAACCAATCTAATCCAATTAATTAGTCTTTGAATTATGTGATCATCTAATGTTCAAACAACGATTTGATTTTGCGCGAGTCCAACTCGATTGCGAATAAGTACTCAAAGTACGAATTTTTGAATTATATCGAACTACTCGTTAAATCTAATTTAAGTCTTATTCAATACTAATTCATTTATTTAATTCCAAATTAAATATTTACACCTTTTAATGCGCTTTAACGACTGAGATTCCAAATCTAATCTTATCGGGTCTCAAAGCCCAACTAACATCGAATGTTTATTTAATTAAAGTCTGATGGGCTTCAATTGATTTCATAAGGCATGGGCTTTGGTCAATGTAGGTCAAACCCAATTATCAAGCCCAAGTAAGGAATCACCCTCATTTTCCAAGAAAATAATATCAAGCCCATAAGGCCCAATTAAACTTTTAAAGCCCATTTATTACATTTGGACTTAATGGAATGATTTAGGCCCAATTTGGATCCAATCCAATTGGCCTAAACCAACTTGGCCCAACCAAGCCCATTATGCCCAAATATAATAATTTCAAGCCCAATTCAAAATTAAGCCCATTAACCAAATTTTAAAATTCCAAATTTTATAACTTAATTAATTAAAGTGTAATACATTAATTAATTAACTGAATCAATATTTCCAAAATACAATATAACCAATTAATTATGTATCTAATTGTTCAACTAATGTCCAACATTTTTGAAACAAAATCAAGTCCATTACATGCCATATAGCTCTCGGCCATGGTAAGGATTTTAGTCCGATTTCGTTTTTCAATCCAATCGAATTACAAATCGATATTTCCAATTCGTTTCAAGTCATCAAATGATCATTAAAACAAAAAATTCCAAGAGCCTAGGGTAACTAAAGCATTCGGCCAAGCCTAATGGTGGGGAAAAATTTGATCCAATCATAATTTGTTGAAATTGATCCAATCAAACCTCAATTTAGCAACATACAAGCATACTCAATCATACAATTTAATAAAATCTTGCTCACATTGATTTTCCCCAAATTTTCCCCTAATACATTTCATGCTCATTTTAGGCTCAATGATACCATTGTTGGTTTCTATGATTAGTCCTAAGATCATAATGAACAAAGAATTGCGAATGAATAACGAAGAAATATGGCGGAATCATACTTACAACGATCAGTTTAAGGATACGTTGATGAACAAATTTGCTCCTCCAAGAGTCCAGGATTCGGCCAAAAAGAAAGTAGAAGCTCCAAGCTTTGTTTTTGATTTTCCAAGCCCTTAAATAGGTTTCCCTATCACCTCTTGATGATCCTTGAAGAGTGCTAGCCCTTAGTGAATTTTTGCAACAAAAATTTCATACTTTTTCTTCTCAAAATTCGGCTAAGAAATGAAGAAAATGGAGAGCCAAAAACTGTTCAGGTTTCGGCCTTGGGAGAGAGAGGAGAAGATTGTGTATTTGATTTCAAAATCAATAATAATATGTTTCAAAAATGATTATCAAAGATATACCAAACCTTGGTTGGTATATGTCACACAAGTCTTTCACCTTTCTTTCATTTGGAGTGTTTTACACTCTTTCACCAACAACCACACTTAAACACACCAGGCTAATAAAGTGACATGTGATGTGATGGTTGATGTGACATGTGGGCCCCATTCGATTCCGAATGCGAGTGGGCCCGCAAACACTCCCGGGCTCGGGTTCGATAATTCTGAATTAACGAACTTTCGTCGCGACGAAATTTAAATCGAATTTAATTAAATAATTTATGCCTAGAAAAATTACTATTCACGTCGCTAACGAATTAATTCCAAATTAACTCATTTGCCCGAATTAAAATCTAATTTTAATTCCACGTCGAAATTGAATTTCGTTTAATATATCGAATATATTATTTTAAAGATTAATTCCAAATTAATCTTTCTCTCTCTTCAAATAGTACTTAATCCAAGATAAAGTCTCTCCGTAATTAATCTCAGATTAATTTATCTCGAATCATACGTCATCGGTGAATCTTCGGGAAGTGACCCAAGAGATCCCTGGATATGTTGGCAGTAAATACCGTCGTCGGACTATCCGAACACGTACGTACCTTATACTACGTTTTTACCGATTTACGAGACAAGGTTGGCTTCTAGCAAAGTGCCAAGCCTACCCAATTCTCCAGAAATATTCTTAATGGAATATACAATCTATATTAGGCGTAGTATACCGTAGTATTACATATTTCGATCCAGTATCGAATGTCACGTGCAAGGCCTGGGGCTGTAATAGTGTCTGCCCCGTACGAAACACATATCGGATATCGAGCAACTAATCTCTTTGAATCGGATAATCATGACCTTGTCATATTATCCCGATGGTTGCAACACAATAGAGAACTAGTTCTGAATCCCTGCATGATCATCATCTCCATATGTCTGAAGTGATACTTCAGTCTTGACATCACATCCAATACACTACGATTCTCAATAAACCCAGTAGAGGCGTACACAGAACCTGTTAAAGCCTTGGACGACCAAAACCAAAGTCTACCGATTGTCGCAAGTACTAGCGATGCAAGTCTCAGTTTAAGACCAAATACACCTACCCTGAAGCGGACTCCCATAGACACATATACATGCTACCAATTGGATTTCACGGGGTTTATCCAGGGCAAAGCTGTTTTCCGTACCATCGGTAAAACACAACTTCCTTTCGCACTTGTATAAGTATCCAATACTTAAATATATGAGAACTATGCCGTTATGCCTTCACAACGCGCAAAAGTGCAATTCTAGTCTATTCCGCATTATTGATGTCCAATCTCGATAATACTATGACTAGGGATATTTAATGATTAAACCTTTATGGATTGATACTGTCTCATATCATCTCAATCTGGAACTAATCATAAGGACTTTTACCATTTATATTTTAAAGTAAATAAATTACAAAACGGTAAAAGGCAATTTCATTACTACATAGTTAATTTTGTACAAAAACACAATGTCTTTTACAAACAGTGATACTATGGGTCATAACTGTCCAACAGAGGAAATGAGACATATCCCATATGCCTCAGCAGTTGGTAGTCTCATGTATGTTATGTTATGCACGAGACCGAACATCTGTTTTGCATTGGGAGTAGTTAGTAGATTTCAGTCAAACCCAGGATTGAATCACTGGGTGGATGTGAAACACATTCTCAAGTATCTTAAGAGAATGGGAGATTATATGCTTGTGTATTCCGTGAGGATATGAACCTAAAGGGATATACAGACTCTGATTTTCAGACAGATGTCAATTCTAGGAAATCTATATATGGATCAGTGTTCACCCATGTGGTGGGGCTATAGTATGGCGGAGTATAAAGCAATCTTGCATCGCTGACTCCACCATGGAGGCTGAATATGTAGCAGCTTGTGAAGTAGCTAAGGAAGCAGCCTGGCTCCGTAAATTCTTGGGAGATCTGGAAGTTGTTCCAGATATGGATAGACCACTCACACTCTATTGCGATAATAGTGGTGCGGTGGCAAACTCCAAAGAACCAAGAAGCCAGAAGGGGGAAAGTATATATAGAGGAAATATCATCTTATCAGGGAGATAATGCAGAGAGGAGACGTTACCGTCACAAAGATTGCATCCACAGAGAACCTGGCCAATCCGTTTACAAAGACCTTGCCGGCTAAAGTTTTTGAAGGTCACCAAGATGGTGTAGGATCACGTGACATGTCCCATTTGCTCTAATGCAAGTGGGAGATTGTTGGGATGTATGCCCTAGAGCTACATGTGATGTAAACGATTTTATGTATTTTGAAATAAAACGATGCATTATTCATTTATCAAATTGTTTGTTTAATTTTCATATATTATAAATCATCTTGAATACCCTAGATTACTTATGTGCCTTCAGACTTAGTGTATGAATGTCATTCACAAGAGGATTTAAGTCTGAAGTTAGTAATCTTAAATAGTCCATAGAGAGCAAACAAAGTAGGTACTTTGTTTACAGATTATCTATAGCTGCGGTCCATTCTATATTTGTATGACGACCTTGATTCGGGATCGTCAATGTGGAGATATGAGAATGGAGACACCTTGTATGATGTGATCATATATGACTGGACCCAGATGGAAATGACATTCTTATAATATCCGTTAAACTAAGAAAGTAATTTTGATCTACTAGATGGTCATATATAGATTGATCTTAATCCTGAGTGTACTACGAACTCCTATATGGCAGGCCGTGTCCTTTGATTTACAAAGGTGAGGTTGGTGTAGTAGTCATGGCTAATAGCTACGTATTTTGGGGGCATGGTCTGTTGTGTAGCTGGGGACGTTTTACATAGATATGATGTTCACTCCTTCTTGTGAGAAGTAAATGAGTATCTTTTTTAAGAGTTGATTCGGTGCTTGAACGATTTGAGCGCTCAAGTCTTTCTATTACGAATAGAAAGATTAAAATTCATAATGTTTATGAATCAATCGTGCATTAGAGAATCAACGGTACTTAAGGTAAAAATAATTATAGGGGTATAACAGATATTATGACCCGACTCTAATTACGAGATACTCGTGAAAGGTCAATTCATATGTAATTACTATATCGATGGACACTGACTTGGTTTGACTTAATGTATCATCTGCGACAACGAGAGTGAAACTTCGGGTTTGTAGTGGAATAACCCGGAGTTAATAATTTGAAATATTTAATTAAGAGCTTAATTAATATTTCGAGATTACTGGAGCTCGGAACCGTAGGTCCATTTGGTCCCTGTGCTAGCTCAATTAACTATAGCAGATTTAGTATAATTGGATAGTCTAATTATATACTCACATATGTGTAAATATTATTAATATAATTAATAATAATTTTGTCACACTTGAAACTTTATATTAAAAGTTAATATAAGGTTTTATTAAATATAAGATATTGAACACATGTTATTTAATTATATATGATATAATTAAATGGAAGGTTAAGTTAGTAATTTCCAAATTTTGGGTTTTTGGAAACCTTTGGATTTAATTTGGAAGTTGCATATTGTTAAATGGCAATTAAACTTTTTTATTTTGTAACATCTTTTCTATTATGGAAAGTAAATTTTAATGTTACAAAATTTTTTATTCCATTACATGTGTGGCCGAATTTTGGAGGAAAAGAAAAGGGAAGTGTTTTATTTGTTTTGGCAATTAAATCTCTTATTTGGATGTTACACCTTTTTGAAAGGTAATGACATATTTAATTTTTGTAACATCTTTTTATTATGGCAATTAAATATTAGATGTTAGAAAATTAAATCAAAATTATAGCCTTGGTTGTTTTGCTTAAGTATATAAAGAAAATTTGATTTTCTTTTTGCTCTCTCTCATTCTTGAAAAATCCTAGCCTCCACCTTCTTCTTCATTCTCTCTCAATTGTTGAGAAAAGAAAAATAAGAATAAGAACAAAAATAAGAAAAATATTATTGGGACAAGATTCTCTAAAGTGTTTAGAGATTTAATTTGTGTGAGTTAAGACCACACTTGTTACCGTTGGTTATGAGATATAGTACGGAAGATATTTTGGTGTCGAACGAACAAAAATTCATCTCCTCCATTCATCTTTGATTCACGGTAGTTCGAGTAATTTTCCTCACTGCCGCATCTTGCTATAAAGGGGTTTTAAGGGTTCGTTTGAATTTGTTTTAATCCAAAATTTTGGGAAACACTTGGGGACATTTTGGGGCTGAGTTGGGACTGTTTTTTGAGTGACAAATCAGACCTAAAACATCACAGTAGGTCACGCAAATCAGGGGCTGTTTTGGGTGTAGTTTGGTTGCGTAACGGGTCCAAAACAGTCTGTTATTTCACTGAAGTTTGGGGGATGTTCAGGGACTGTTTCAGGGGCATTCTGGGGCTGAAATATTTTCCGAAACAAAAGTAATATTTCATTACACCTGCTGGTTGCATTCGGCTAAAGGAAGGGAAAAGCAGAAAAATTTTCAAGTCCAATCCATGAGTCTAAGTCGCTTCCGCTGCGCGAGGAAAGCATTTCCTACATAAAACCGTTTACATTACATGTAGCTCTAGGGCATACATCTGAACAAATCTTATATGATTTGATTCGTTGATAATGAGTGTTACCGAATTGGTTTTTAATACTATTGAGGTTATGCTTCAGTAACACTAATTCATCTATTTTTTCTACAGTTACATATATGATATATATAGTAGAAAATTCAAATATTGAAAGGTTTGAGATTTGAATCTTTCTTTTGTATAATGGTTATATAATTGAAAGTACTTGTGTCTTGGAGGTACGAGTGAAATGTTTATCATTTATTCTATTTAATGGAATATAGTATTCTATTTGATAGAATATCTTTTCTATGATCCCGGGTAATAAAATTATTTTGTTACTTGGTGGTTGACATTGGATGTTGACGATTATAGAAAAGAATTGACTTAGCGAAGACAAATGAGAGAGTGATAAACTGTGATGGAACTACATAATTAAATGACCCTTAGACATCTTCCGTATAAGTCCAATAGGATGTCAGAATCATTTACAAAGTATTTGATACTTAATGATTATGTTGTTTTCTTATTGAAGAAAATTATCCTATAACTTATAATGGAAGCGATATTTGATATCGATTCCGGAACTTAGCATTGAACCACAGATTTTAGATTGGGCTTTAATTATCCTACGATCAAGTTTAGGACTTGATTGGGCTTTAATTATGAATTGTTCATAAAATGTGCAAATTGTTTACGCAGCAAAAGCAAAGTGATCTTGATAATATGACAGTGAGAAAGGTTTTACTCAGTAATCTATTGTAGATTCTGAGAAAACTTGTCTCTAGTCGCACTAATTGAACAATTAAAGATCTGTTGATTAATGTTCATATTGGACAGTGTATTTTGGCTGAAGAATGCAAAATGGCGTTCTTGAATGGTTTCTTCAAATAAGAGACCTGTCGTGATTTCTTTGTTTGAAGAAGTTCATTTTAGAATGGCCCTATAGTTTGTATTATGCTAAGATCACAGTTTGATATACTAGCTTATGGAGCCTATTGTAGACTCATATAAGCTTTTCAAAAATTTGTGTTCTCTAATTTTGATATCAGTCAGATTGCCTGGTTTTATCGAAGTATAGAGAATACGTATCTGTCAGTAGGGTCAGTGGGAGCGTACAAATTTCTTTATAGTATTATATATCCTAAGTCTTCTTTTCTCTGTGTTAGTAGTGGGAGTGGTCTCTGTTATATTTGATATAAATTTTTATATATATGATATAAAACTAAAAGACTTGTGAGATACTCCTATTAGTCGCATATTAGATATGACCTAGTTGTTAGGGGTTTTTAGGGGCAGAATCCGGTAACGCAGCGGAAGCGGTGGAAAATCGAATTTTCCGATTTCAAAACTTTTTCTCGGATTAATTAAATAAACGTATTTATTTAATTATCCAATAATCAAATTATGAAATAAAATTCAAATAAATCATATTTAAGTGAATTTACCGAATTACCCTTATACTTGGTACTTTGTCCATTTTAGTCCGAAATTGATCAAATCAATTTTGAATGATTCTAAATCATTTTTAAGATGAACTTAGCATGTTCAAAACATCAAAACACCAATGCAACCAAAATCCCCAATTTTTGTTCACTTGGCCGAATGCACCTAAAGGGGGGGTTTGTGCATTTTGTCATTTCATGCATCAAAACACATCAAGATGTAATCCAATCAACATAAAAATTTATATGCATCATATACACATCCAAATACACAACATAAATGAAAAGCACCAAATTTGGAATTGGTCATGAACCCTAATTTTTCAATTTCCTCAAATTGGACAAATTAGACCAAATTGGTTAAATCAATTACTTCAATCATGTTTCTACCATCCAATCCAAGTCTCAACACAATGAAACAACTCAAGATCAAATCTAGGTCATTTAATAGTGGGTCAACAACTCTAGATTAGCAACAAAGGTTTCCAAAATCTTAAAAGAATGCTTACAACTACAATAGTCACAGACTTCTTTCATCATCAAAAACACAAAGAATAAAGAAAGGAATAACTTAAGAACATCATATGTTATAGCCTAGATCATAATGAACATTTTCTTATCTAATAGCAAGTTGGAAAAACTTACTAAATCCAAGCTTTTCTTTTGTTTTTCCTTTTCTTCTTCACAAGCTTCTTTGTTTTTCTTTAATGGAGTTTCTTGTAAAGTGTATTAGGTTTATAAAATGAAATGAAATGAAAATAATTTATACTAGGGCAAAAAATTGCCTTGGCCGAAATGTGTATACATATATACCAAATTATTTTCAATTTCATTTCACTTGAATTTGTCTAACTTTATATATAAATATCTAAAAAACACTTTATTGATATTTATATTAAGTCAACAATGGCAACATAATCATTTAAATCAAATATCCTAATGTAAGATATTTATATTTTAATTAATTTAATCATTTAACAATTAAATAATTAATTAATTAATCAAATACAAATATATTAAATATATGTATAATATTTACATTAAATATCAAAAACATATATTCATTTAGGATATAAGTCAAATATCTCAATTTGACTATTAATTAATGTGTATTTAAATTAATCAAGTATTAAATGTAAATACACAATAATTAAGCAAATGACTATCGGGTCCCTTTAGCACGTATCTTGCGTTTAACCTTTAAACGACTTTATAAATAATCAATATTATTTATATATGTTGCTCTAGTGCTCTACGAGTATGTTTCATTATTGAGACTCTCTAGATTCAGGTTTATCCGTCACGAAATCTAATTTCGTGTCCATAATCTATCCACCCGTAGATTATGACGATCACGGATAACCCGTAGATGGTCTATGTTATATAAAGTTAGAAAATATGCAGTGAGAGTGTCACCATTGATTCTACTAAACTAGTGGAATCAGTTGCAACTTAGGAAGTATTGAATTATGAAGTTGCATAGTGACCCTATAAATTAGAAGTTTTCATATTAGTGTAGTGTTTGCGATTGTCTTATAGTATTATGGATTTGAACCATATATACTTAGATAACTTAGTAGATATAGCACACTACTGATATAATGTCTGAGTCATATTGATGTGGAATTTGGATTCTATAAAATATGAATGATGCTGGCTAAGGAAAGCGGTTGGGTTTGTTGGATAGACTTGATTTGTTAATGCAGGCTTACTTATCCTTGCCTAATTCTTGAGTGCTGGTGAGCTCTTAAGGGCCATGAGTATGCGATGCACATTAAGATGTGTCTAGGATACCATGGATTGACACTAGAGCAAGTGGGAGAAATTTTTAGGGTTAATGCTCTGAGTGCCAATCCGGATCGTATTTATGTCCGATCCATAAATACGAGAAATTCTATTTTTCATAATATTACTTAATTACTGGTAGCACCCTTGTCTTTTATACGCTTATTCGATCTAATTGCGATTAGATATTTGATTACGATTAGATTGAAACTGAATCTGGTTCAGTGATACGCATATATTAGACAAAGACCCTATGATTTACACTATAGTGTGAAATTACAACGTAGTTTGTAATTGATATTGGGTAGTGCACTATTAGTTGTATATCTTTGAATAAAGTTCCTAGTCATCATTTACTAACACGGGTCGGTTAGTAAAATTCACTGAGACCAGTACATGCCGTATATCGTGACTTGGTCCGATGGTTTATCTAGTGAACCATGAGTCTCGGGAGACTCATATAGACATGTAGGTGTTTATTTAATAAGACATTGAACGACTCACTGAAGATTTCCTAATAGATGGTACATCAACGTCAATATGAACTTTCTCGAGTTGAGCGAGCATGATGGTCATTCGAATTGAGATACCAGTGTGGATATATGAGTTATCCTCCACACTTTGATGGCAGTCACGTCAACGATCTAGTCATGATCAGACCTCCGCCTGTTCATTGGGTGTGGACTGATGCTCATGATATCCTGTGTGTATCAAGATATGATCCGTTTATCCTGTGTACAGGGCATATGCATCCGCATGTGTTTAAGATCTAGTAAATCCATGGCCG
Source organism: Zanthoxylum bungeanum (assembly GCA_019454045.1). Classification (NCBI taxonomy): domain Eukaryota; kingdom Viridiplantae; phylum Streptophyta; class Magnoliopsida; order Sapindales; family Rutaceae; genus Zanthoxylum; species Zanthoxylum bungeanum. Next base: position 19,034 of record SKCR01044946.1, on the reverse strand, counting down.
TGGTATAACGTCGGAAACCAGTTCCGAGTATCATTTAGAGATCGTTAATTGAAAGTCGACTATATTATATAGAACAGATTTGACGTTCTCATCTATATCTCAGGTATAATATGGATGGCTTGTGACAGAGGGATTATACTTATGTAGTGACCTCGGCTTGCATAGTTTAGCGAGATTATTCGTGGTCGTTATAATCCATGAGTGGGTGGATTATGGATACGAAATTGGATTTTATGACGGATAAACTTAAAATTAGAGAGTCCCACAATATGAAGTGTACTCGTTGAGCACTTGAGCAACGCGATATGAATAATACGGATTATTCATAATAAATCACCAGATTAAATGAGTTAATTCGGATCGTTTAATTGGTTAAACGATAACACATGCATTATGAGATTTTGTCCGCTAATAATTATTGTGTATTTGTATTTGATACATAATACGATTAGATACATATTAATTATTTGCCAAATGATATTTTGACACATCCCATTAATATATTTATTTGTTATTTAATGTAAATAAAATTCATATATAATAATAATTATATTAATTAATTATTCAGATATTTAATTATTAAATATTTGAATAATTAATTGATAAACTTTTTCATAATTGCTATGAAATATGTTTAATTATTATTTGAACATATGGCATGTTTTTACTAAGCTAATGTGTGTGAATTTGATTGGCCACCAAAAAGCTTAATATAATTTAATTAGATTAAATTATAAAAAATGATCATAATACCCATAAATAACGGCAATGTAATTTTAAAAAGGGAAATATTTTCTTCTTCAATTATTCATCATCAATGGCTTACCAAAACACCATAAAAAGGCTCTCAATTTTGGTTTGAAGAAACCATGAAGAAATGATGGAAAAAAAAAAGGCTAATGATTTTGGAGATTTAAGGTAATTCTTCAAAACCCTAAGCTTCTTGTTTCTTGATGATTTTGAAAGGTTCTAGGGTTTTTTCAATTCTGGAAAATTGGGGCTTTTGGTTGTTGATGATGGATTGGGAGCTAATGAAGCATGTGTGAAGTATATTGGATAGAATTAATGTAATTAGTATCCAATTTATTCATTTGATGACATGTTGTCATTCTAGAGTGTTATGACCATTATTACAATGCCTATAATTTTTCTTGGGTTGTTCATATGTGGTGACTTGATTTGGTATTTTGATTAATTGATTTAACCTTGAAAATTTGGATTTAAAGCATGAAAAATCTTAATTTTCGGTTCTGGATCAGATCTGTGCAAACTGAAAATTTTGTGACGAAAATAATGTGTTATGAATGTATTGGATTTTGGGAGTTGGAACAATTGTCGGAAATTGTTTCAGAGTTGAAATAAGTAAAAATGGAAAAAATGGCTTTACCGTATGACTTTTGAGCCAACTGAGTGACGACTATCCAACCGTGAGTTCGACACTGTTCGGGCAGCTCATGAACTTCCTAACACTATTGGGGCTGACCTGGGCAGTCCCCATAAGTGTCAGGTGATCGGTTCGGTCAAAAACCCATTTTATGTCATTTTGCGGAAAAATGAATTTTGTAAAAATTTTGTGACGTTTCAACCTTATTTATGTTGATATTTTATATTGAATAAATAGGTTGAGGTGAAATATGAATAAATTATTCATATTAGATATTGAATAATTTATTTGGTAATTTGAAAAAGTTTTAAAATTACGATTTCACCGAAACCGTACATCTGCTGCACCCATCGCCCAAAACCCTAACAGCTGTTACGATACAACTCAATAACAGTTGCGACGCTTTTACAACAATATCATAACCAATCATTCTAAGGTAATTTGTGTCGCTACCATATAATAAAAGAATTCATATTATAGAAACTATTTATTTTACTCATAATAAAATATTTATACAAGTATTTACGAAGAAATACAAGAGAAATTGGCACTCAGAGCACCATCCCCAACATACTCTACTCTACGAAGCTACTGGATACATCTGAATATTTAATTATAAACTTGAAATTTGTGGATTTTTACCGGGAGGCATACCGAGATTTCAAGGCCTTAGGTTATTGTTTTAATTAAAGCTATTGTTGTCATGAAGAGAAATTTTTTGATTTATTTTAAAGACATTTCATTACTTTATCTTATTTCCACAATTTTTGATCCTAAATTTAAATTAGAAGGTTTGAATAGTGCCTTACAAACTTACTATATATATTTAGAAATATCTGATGAAATTAATATTATAAAAATAATAGATAAAATAAAATTATTTTAATAGATTTATTTAATGATGATGTTATTAGATATAATATGCAATCATTAAGATAATCTAGTAGCGAACCCGTAATTAGTTCAAAACTTAACATATGGATTATTGGTTACTACAACGAAATAAAAAATATAGGGATAACACGACTAATAACTCGGAAATAGATAATTATTTATCTACCAATTTCGAGTTTCTAGTTGAAAGTTTAGTGCGTAAAATTTTTCAAGTAAATATTTTGGAAACGAGACGATCTTCATTATATCCAAGCACTTTAGAACCAACAATATGTGTGGATGGTTGGACCCGAACTGATCTGAGGCAATAAGAAGATGCCTTCTGATGACTTTGAAGACTTGTTTGACAATGCATCTACAAGTGCAAGCAGAACGAGAGCTGAAGGATCAACAAACACTGATAATGATGATAATTGATGAGTGAATAATTGTAATGAGGAACTATCTTAAAAAATAATGGAACTACGTGAGCTTTGATTCTTTTTTTTTTTTTTTTTTTGGATAAGGTAAGTATTATAACCAAAAGAAAACTATACAAGAGCAAAGGGGCATCCCCCAGGATCTAGAGAGGACAAGCCCTCCTAGAAGAAAGCCAAACGGCTACAATAGATCAACTAAAGATGTCATCGGGCAAGTGCCACGAAAGGTGAAGCCATTTATTGTCATAAGATGGAGTCACCTTACGTATTCCGAACATCAAAAACAATATCATATAGAAGAACAGAAACTGGCCTAAGAGGCATATCATGAGTGCGAGCATTCCTCTCCCTCCATATATGGTAAACTGACGCTGCAAAGGACAGACGAACCAGAAGATGATATAAAGAGGCACCAGAGAACTGACAAAGCCACTCAACAGTTTGGCGCCAATCTCGACAGCTCCAGTCTAAACCACACATGGCTAACACAGACGACCAAACCCTCAATGAAAAGAGGCACTGAAATAAAAGATGATCGATGTCCTCACTCGAACAACCACAAAGGATACACCGCGAGCAAGAGGATATACCAAATTTCATTAGACTGTCCTGAGTACACAGGCCTCCCTGAATGGACATCCAAAGAAGAAAAGAATGGCGGGGAATAGATTTCCGGAACCAGACAACTCGGGACCAAGGCATCTCGGGTCTCCTCGACCTCAAAGCATTCCAGGCACAATCCACAGAAAATTTCCCATGTCTATCATCTTCCCAAACCAGCATATCCTCCCTCAAACTAGAAGGAGACGGAAGGAGAGTCTGAGCCAGATCAACAAGAGCAGCAGATCTAGAAGGGGGCCAATGCCAAGCAGAATCAGAGATAATGGAAGCAACTGTCGCCATCCTATCCAAGCCAGAATCATAAATCACTCTCTCGCCCAATGAGTACTCAATCGGGCCTACAGGATGCCAATTATCAAACCACAATAAAGTCGACTCACCATTCCCAATACTCACTCTCATGATTAAATTTTAAAATAAAAAAATTGGGACCGAATTGGAGCCATCCGGTTTGGTTTGGTCGGGTCTACTTAGAACTATACATTTGAGTAAATGTGACAAAACGAATCAACGAATCAAATTCGTATCGAATCCTAAACGAATCGAATCGGAATGTGATGAATTCGTATTCGATTCGCTTATTAAACGAATCCTAATATCAAATTCGTATTCGATTCGTTTATTAAACGAATCGAATACGAATATTCATTTAGTCATGATATTATTTAATAAAATAATTTACTCATGATTCGTATTCGATTCGTTTATTAAACGAATCAAATATAATTATTCGTTTAGTCATGATATTATTTAATAAAATAATTTACCACACTTGATTTACAGTAATTCTTCATAAATATATACATATAAAATATGTAATTAATATATTTACTAAAAATACCTTACCAAATATCAAATCTTAATTGAAAAATAACAAGAACTAGTAAATAGAAATAATAAAACGAATCATAAACGAATAAATGAATCAATGAGCTTAAATTCGTAAACGAATCGAAACAAATTAACCTATTTATTAAACAAATCCATTTTTTTAAACCCGTATTCGTTTTAAAACGAATCGAATGGAACGAATAAACGAATCTCGACCCAAATTGTCACCCTTGCTTTTGAGTGATATGGCTATGATGAATCGGGTCAACCCACCCGTCCTTTAAATCGGGTCTGTGACCGCCCGGCTTAATACACAGGAAATGAAAGATGAAATACGCAGGTTTTGGGTAGGGTTTAAAGGTGGCTGCGCCATTTTTTCTCCTTTATTCGAGATTTGTTATTCCTTCCCTGTTTCTGCTTTTCATCTTATTTTCTTTCTTTCATTCTTATTTATTAATTTTCTCAGAAAGTTTTGCATCATTTCATTAAATTCTAAGATCATCATCTTCTCTGCATCCGCTAATCCCATCCTCTTTTCTCTATTCATCACACCATCAAACGACTCTTCATTAAAACATGTGGAGAAACTTAGCCAGACAAGCTTCTTCTAGAAAGTTTAAATTTTCCACTTGTAATTTTCTCGAGAAAATAACACCTCCAAAGACCCAATCACTCTTAGATTCTTCATACCCACTTCTTGGTTTTCGTCGAACAAGTGTTTTGTCATCTGAAAAACACAACTTGGGTCATTCCAATTTCACCAGATCGATAAACCCTTATGGGGTTCTTATTAATAGAAGTTATGCAAGTGCTGCAGAAGCAATTGCTTCAGAATCAGTGCTTTCGGGTTCTGAAGAAGTGCAGGAATTGATAGAGCAATTTAATAAACAAGGAGTGAGCATGATTCATTCGTCATCAGCACTTCATAGGCAGACAAATAAAATGATTTTTGGGATGGGCTCGGCAAAGTACTACATGTTAATGCGTAGGCAAATCAAGATGGAGACTGAAGCATGGGAACAGACTGCCAAGGAGTATCAAGAGCTTTTAGCTTACATGTGTGAGCAACAGCTTGCACCGAATCTGCCTTATGTTAAGTCCTTGTTTCTTGTTTGGTTTGAGCCTCTAAGGGATGCAATCGCTAAAGACCAAGAAACTGCTAAGGCTAAGTGGGCACATATAACTTATGAACCGTATTTTAATGAGTTGCCGGCTGATATGATGGCAGTTATTGCTATGCATAAGTTGGTGGGATTGTTGATGACAAATGCAGGAGAAGCTGGCTGTGTTAGAGTGGTACAGGCCGCTTGCCAGATAGGCGAAGCAATTGAAAATGAGGTCGGTAAACTAACTCTTCGTAAACATAATGTTGTTTTCATAATTGTGTTGCTTGGGTTTATTGAGCATATTTTTTGCAATATACATGATTGATATAGTTTGTGGTTAAAGGAATGAAATCAAAGCTTTATTCATCCTTGAGTTGTTTTTACAAACCCGGTGATCGCGATTTTCACACTTTACGCAAGCGCATGTATCGCTCAAGTAGTATAAAAAGTTATCGATCTCACGAGGACTTATATCCTACTTTACTAATTGTTGAAACTAACTGCTTACAAGTATCTAATTGAAGTCGGAATATGATTGTTGATTGGGGTTTGATTATAACTACATTAAATAAATAAAATTACGATAGATTCCAAAATTAATCCATGAAGAGAAAATATCTAGGGTTATGAATCTACCCAATATTATCCTAAACATGAATTGATTCTCCTATACTTATGTAATACAATGGCTTATCACTAGCCTCTTTTGATGGTTAAATGCAAATATCCAAAGTAACTTAAATTTCTATGTCAACTAAAGAACTCCAAATTCATTAAGGTCAAGTTCTAAATATGGCTACACCCGCCCTACAAGTATATTTCTATTCTGGAGGGAAATCCCTAAAATGAGATCGTGTGCTATTGAATCTAAGCTAAACCTAAAATCTCTTTGTCAAATTCATCTAAGTTTATCACATCAATCCTATTGGTGATCAAGCAATAAGAAGCATTAAGATCTAGATTAAATAAACAAGCCAAATCATTACACAAAATATAAGAAAATTCAATTTATAAACTCATGAATATTTGATTTCATCACAACCTTAGATTAAGATTTAGTTACAACACATAATAGAGATTACTAAATGAATAATCAAAGTTGAACACAACATTATAAAAGAGAAGGAAAGAGTAAACTCTATTAAAGACGACAACCTTCCTCTTGCTCGATGTCGAACCCCGATGCTATGCTTTGCTTGATGTGTCTTGCTCTCACCAAAGATCACCTTGAAAGCTTTGAAAGTAGGGTTTGAGACTCTCCCAACTTATCTCTAAGGCTTGGAACCAGCTCTCTTACATAGGGGGCTACGGTTCCTTCTTCAGTACACTTCCTGAACAGCCTGGAACGCGTGGGCGCGTCGAGACACGAAAGTCTCAGCGTCGCGACGCGCTGAACTTAGCGTCGCAAAAATCATTGTGTTACGAATTCAGAACCTACTGCCTCAATTGCATCGAGATGCTCAAGTCTGGAGTCGCGACGCGCTCTGTATTTCCAGTTTTGCCCCTATTTGTTCCACATTTTGCCGTTTTCGTCCCAAATTGATTCCATTGAGCTTCGATATTATTTTTATCAGCAAAACAAACCCAAAACACATCAAAGCGCTCATAATACTCGAGATAACTTTCAAAATATCAAGCTAGAGGGGCGGTAAATACTAACATATTTACCATTTATCACCTGGCTTTGGAAATAAAGTTGAAAGTCAAATCTTTTTTATAAATAACTTATTTTGTGGATTTCCCAGTTTTTATAGTAATTATGTTTTCTTCACTCTAACTCATCATGCTTCTGCATATATCAAAGAGCATATTGTTCGAGAGATATATCAAATGTCCAACATTCGGAATTGTTTTTGTGGATGCTTGTATAAATTTATGTAAGAGATTGTGCTTGTTGCTTACATATGATACACTTATGTGCATCAGGTAAGGATACAAAGTTTCTTGGAGAATACAAAGAAGAAGAATTTAATTGATAATAAAATGGAAGGTGTTTCTGAACCTTTGACAAATGATCTAGAGAACCAAAGAAAAGAACAGGAAAAATTAAGGAAAAGAGTTACTAGTTTAATAAAAAAGCAAAAGTTGCAGCAAGTAAGGGGGATAGTGAAGGGACATGTTGATTCAAAGCCGTGGGGTCAGGACATTCATGTGAAGGTTTGTGATGTCTGTGGCTGTGAATGTGGAAGTCTGCTCGGTTTGCCATTACATTATTTTTTTTGCTGTAATATTCTGATGCTTGTGCTTCCCAGGTTGGATGTCGTTTGATTCAGTTGTTAATGGAAACAGCCTATATACAACCTCCTGTTGATCAGTTAGGCGATAGTCCACCTGATATTCGCCCGGCGTTCGTGCACACTCTTAAAAATGTCACAAAAGTAGCAGGGTAAGAAAGACTGCATATGTCACAATTTCAGCATATTAAAAACATCAACAATCCAAAATGAGTATGAATTGAATCACAGTAACATCAACAATCCAGTATGAATTGAATCACATTAACATTAACAATATCCGAATTAACTTCATACTCGTACTTTCAGGCCGGATCTGTTCGATTCGACATCTTACTCAACAATAAGATGTTGCACATTAATATGAATCAAATAAACAAGTAAAAGCGAATATGAATTCAATCACACACTGTCCAGGTTAAACGAGCATTTATCTTCTTACATGAAGAGAAAATCTAATAAAATCTTTCACATGAAATCAACCAAATTCTGCCAATTTGGCCCAAGTTAAAACATATCCACCCGAAACTATTTTTCAGTTCACACATCACCCCCCAAAAATGTTATCAAGTGACACGAATATATTTTATTTGCTCAATTTCTAGCTAGGTTGGAACACTTGTCAAGTTTCATGCAAATGATAACCTAACCATAGTCAAGTTTTAGGTGGTGATCTCCACCTTAACATCAAATAACATTTTTTTTGGGAAAAATAAACAATCAAACTACTGAAGGCTATGGCTTTTGAAAGTAAGAAAGCCCTAACAATCGTCATATCACATCTTTCAATAGCAAACATATCAAATTAACAGCACACTTACACTAACTTTACGACGAGTCACGACTCAAAGGAGAGACAACGCAGAGTGAATACGAAGACGAATCTGAGAGACGAAGACGAATTTGAGAGAGAACTTTAGCACCTCATCAATGTTTATAACCTACATCAAGTAGGCAAAAACATAAGTTAAAATTCGGAGTTTAACTTATAAATATGCAGACATTCACAATGAAATCGACAGTGAGAGATAAAGAGTTACCAACAAAACATTAGTTGAAGAAGGTTGCAGACGTCATCGCCGAGACTGAGAGAGTTGCAGTCGCCGACAGTAAGAGAGAAATGGGTGCCGACAGTGAGAGAGAAGCAGTCGATTGCAGAAGTCAAAGAGAGTGAGAGAGTTGTAACCTAATCTGCCCTTTTTTTTAAGTTGCAACCAAACGACGACGTTTTGGTATACCCAAAACATCGTCGTTTGGTCTAAAAAAATTAAAATAAAAAAAAAACATTGTGACTGAGGCGGCCGCCTCAGACCGCCTCAGTCGCAGTAAGGCGGCCGCCTACAAAAAACACAATAGGCAGCCGCCTAGAAGCGCCTTCGCCGTGAGGCGGAGAGGCGGCGCCTCGAGGCGGCCGCCTCAGCCCTTTTTTTAAACAATGCGAGGACTTATATCCTACTTTACTAATTATTGAAACTAACTGTTTACAAGTATCTAATTGAAGTCGGAATATGATTGTTTAATGGAGTTTGATTATAACTATATTAAATAAATAAAATTACGATAGATTCCAAAATTAATCAATGAAGAGAAAATATCTAGGGTTATGAATCTACCCAATATTATCCTAAACATGAATTGATTCTCCTATACTTATGTAATACAATGGCTTATCACTAGCCTCTTTCGATGGTCAAATACGAATATCCAAGTAACTTAAATTTCTTTGTCAACTAAAGAACACTAAATTCATTAAGGTCAAGTTCTAAAAATGGCTACACCCGCCCTACAAGTATATTTCTATCCTGGAGGGAAATCCCTAAAATGAGATCGTGTGCTATTGAATCTAAGGCTAAACCTAAAATCTCTTTGTCAAATTCATCTAAGTTTACCACATCAATCCTATTGGTGATCAAGCAATAAGAAGGATTAAGATCTAGATTAAATAAACAAGCCAAATCATTACACAAAATATAAAAAAATTCAATTTATAAACTCATGAATATTGGATTTCATCACAACCCTAGATTAAGATTTTGTTACAACACATAATAGAGATTACTAAATGAATAATCAAAGTTGAACACAACATTATAAAATAGAAGGAAAAAGTAAACTCTATTGAAGACGACAACCGTCCTCTTGCTCGATGTCAAACCCCGATGCTATGCTTTGCTTGATGTGTCTTGCTCTCTCTCAAAGATCACATTGAAAGCTTTAAAAGTAGGGTTTGAGACTCTCCCAACTTATCTCTAAGGCTTGGAACAAGCTCTCTTACATAGGGGGCTACAGTTCCTTCTTCAGCACTTCCTGAACAGCCTGGAACGCGTGGGCGCGTCGAGACACGAAAGTCTCAGCGTCGCGACGCGTTGAGCTTAGCTTTGCAAAAATCATTTTGTTACGAATTCAGCACCTACTGCCTCAATTGCGTCGAGATGCGCAAGTCTGGAGTCGCGACGCGCTCTGTATTTCCAGTTTTGCCCCTATTTGTTCCACATTTTTCCGTTTTCGTCCCAAATTGATTCCATTGAGCTTTGATATGATTTTTATCTGCAAAACAAACCCTAAACACATCAAAGTGCTCATAATAATCGAGATAACTTTCAAAATATCAAGCTAGATGGGCGGTAAATAATAACATATTTACCATTTATCACCTGGCTTTGGAAATAAAGTTGAAAGTCAAATCTTTTTTATAAATAACTTATTTTGTGGATTTCCCAATTTTTATAGTAATTATGTTTTCTTCACTCTAACTCATCATGCTTCTGCATATATCAAATAGCATATTGTTCGAGAGATATATCAAATGACCAACTTCCTTAATTTTTTTTTTGGATGCTTGTATAAATTTATGTAAGAGATTGTGCTTGTTGCTTACATATGATACACTTATGTGCATCAGGTAAGGATACAAAGTTTCTTGGAGGATACAAAGAAGAAGAATTTAACTGATAATAAAATGGAAGGTTTTTCTGAACCTGTGACAAATGATCTAGAGAACCAAAGAAAAGAACAAGAAAAATTAAGGAAAAGAGTTACTAGTTTAATAAAAAAGCAAAGTTGCAGCAAGTAAGGGGGATAGTGAAGGGACATGTTGATTCAAAACCGTGGGGTCAGGACGTTCATATGAAGGTTTGTGATGTCTGTGGCTGTGAATGTTGAAGTCTGCTTGGTTTGCCATTATATTATTTTTTTTGCGGTTATATTCTGATGCTTGTGCTTCCCAGGTTGGATGTCGGTTGATTCAGTTGTTAACGGAAACAGCCTATATACAACCTCCTGTTGATCAGTTAGGCGAGAGTCCACCTGATATTCGCCCGGCGTTCGTGCACACTCTTAAAAATGTCACAAAAGTAGCAGGGTAAGAAAGACTGCATATGGTATCCATAAAAAAAATCCCAATCCGCTTCTCCTATTATAATGTATTCGTTTTTGTTGTTTCATATAACAGGGAAGGCAGGAGATATGGTGTTATTGAATGCGATCCACTAGCCCGAAAAGTTGTTGAGAAAACTGTGAGTTGGAATCCTTTTTTCAGGATGGCTTGCAATTCATCCTTTTATGTTCACTATTTTACTGTTCTTGGATAATTCTATAAAAATGATTGTTACAGTCTTTTTACAGTCTTTCCATTTTCTTACTGATCTATTGTTATAACATATAAAGATGAAACTAAGACCTGTTTGTCCAAACAGGCTATGCATATGGTCATTTCTTACATGCCAATGTTGGTGCCTCCTATAAACTGGACAAGGTATGGATTTCTAACTTGAGCATTTATGACAATAATCGCAAGCGCACTCTTTTGTTATGTTTTATTGAAGAGAAGGGTTCAAGCTTGTTAGTTATGTCTTAATAATGAATCATTACTGAAGGATGTAGATTCCTTTTACCTGCTTTTTCATAAATTATTTGATGTAAGTAAAATATATTTTGCACTAGTTTTTTTTTAGGGTTAGTTGAATTGCATAGTGGGAATCAGATTTGTGCCACTGCTTTCCATATGTTGTTCACATTGTGATATCTAAAAATATGAGATTTACACTTTTAGGTTTGCTCTGGATTTATATTCATGTTTATTTCTCCTTTAGTTATGACCGAGGTGCGCACTTTTTTTCACCATCTTATTTTATGAGAACCCATGGAGCAAGACAACAATGCCAAGCAATATAAGAATGCTAAAAAGGAAAATAGCGAGAAGCATTCACAGCGTTGTGATATTGAACTCAAACTTGCTGTAAGAAAAATTTCTATTCTGTAAATCTACTTGATGCTGTTTCATGATCAACTAGTTGGATTATTGATATTTTCTTTATTTCGGGAACATGTGGCTCGAAATATGAATGATGAAGAGACTTCTACTATCCGCATAACCTTGATTTCCGTGGTCGTGCATATCCCTTGCACCCATATTTAAATCATCTTGGCTTTGATCTATTCAAGGAATTTTGGAGTTTGCAGAGGGACGCCCTCTTGGGAAGTCAGGCTTATATTGGTTGAAGATACATGTGGAAACTTTATATGCTGGTGGTGTGGACAAGTTCTCTTATGAAGGTCGGCTGGCATTCACTGAGAATCATTTGGATGATATCTTTGATTCTGCAAACAGACCTCTTGAAGGAAGACACCGGTGGTTGGGTGCAGAGGATCCTTTTCAATGCTTGGCAGCATGTATTAATATCTCAGAAGTATTGAGAAGCTCCTCTCCAGAATCTACTATTTTACATATTCCTATCCACATGGTATTTTCATTTTCACTTAGTGAGATTGCATATATTTAACAGGATAATATCCATGTCGGGAATGCATATACTCTGAATAATATCTGTGGCTGCTTATATGATCTCATGGTTTTGCATCCTGGAAATATTTTGTTAAATAAAATTTATGCCCTCTCCTCCCTCTGGTTGACAAACTATTGAGTTTTCTACTCAATTTATACAGATACTGATGAATCAACCTCTGTCTGTGACGAATTGTGGTTGCTCTTTCTGTTGTCAGCACATGAGATAACCTTTGTAGTTTTGAATCATAAATGGTGGATTAAGATAAATATCATTATGATATTGAATGGATTTCTAACGGTGTCCACATGTTTTATTACCTTGCCATTTTGATGCTGAAGTCTAATGAGATTGAATCCCATCAATTCCTCCTTTAATGAATCATCATTTTTATTGGTGGGATACATATTATCCTTTGAGACTTAATTTTTTCTTTCTTGTTCTGTTCCTCTTTAAGGATGGTTCGTGTAATGGCTTACAACACTACGTTGCTCTGGGAAGGGACCAGGAAATGTTCCCATTCGTTCTTTAAGACGATTCAATCCTTTGAATCACCGACTTTGGAAGTATAATATAATCTCTCCATCACTTGAGTAATTTTTTGGCTTTTATTTCCTAGTTGGGAGCAGCTGCTGTGAATCTTGTGGGAGGAGATAAACCTGCAGATGTTTATTCAGGCATTGCTGCCCGGTAAGCAGTACTTTCTCCTGCCCTCCACCTTTCTTTCTCTCTCGCACATGTTAATTAATCTAATTGAATTTGTTGTTGCAATTTAGAGTTCTTGAGATCATTAGAGCTGATGCAGAGAAAGATCCTGCTATTTATCCACATGCATTGTGTGCAAGGCTTTTAATCAATGTAACATCCCAGATTTTTGGGACCGTTCTAGAGGATTTCCGGACCGATGTTATAGTCTCGGATCATAATGATAATGAGGAATAAGAGTTCAAGCGATGTTATATGAGTTAGAATAATAGATTATGAATATTCGTCGCATTGGAAAATGTGTGGGATTAAACGTCAGTTACCCGATTTTTTATTATACGAGAAAAGTTTACTGTTTTGACCACATAATTAACAAACGAACTCCGATCGAGTTGGTTCTTGAACCATCAGACTCTTTTTTCCGAGACGAACAACGTTTGTGTTGAACATATTTCGAGAATCGTATCAGAAGGGCATCGAAAGTGGTGATTTTCGAAAATACCCTTATTAGTGGGGGCATTTTAGTAATTTTTAGAAAAGATATTTGTGTTATTATTATTATTATTATTATTACTGATTTATAAAAAAAATTAAAATAAATAAATAAAGAAGAGATACACAACGCATAAGCAGAAGAGGAAAAAGTGAGGGAAAAACGTGAGGAGAGAAATAGAGATCGGAGTCGTGGACGGCCCTCCGGTGGCCGACGGCGGCGCGCGACGACACCATTGGGATCGTCCGGCCACGATGCATCTCGTGGTGGCCGGCGATTGTGCAGATAACGGCTGACGGCGTCGCAGAGAGGGAGAATAGGTCACGCACGTGGGTTAGTCGATCCCGGCTCGTCGCTTCGAACCACGAGCCGTGCCACCCGCCAAATCGAAGCCCTCGGAGAGTACTACGAGTGTGCGGAGTCAGTTTTTCCAAACAGCGGCCGGAAGCACGCGAAACGAGGAAGAAAGCGGCGCGTGTACTATAGCACCCATGTGAACAGTAGCTCTGATCGGAATTCCGATCACACCAGCGCGTTCGTATGGCCGCTGGGAGTCCGAACATGGCCTCGGAATTTCGGTACGACTCCTTTTAGAATTCGTCATTTTAAAGTTTATAGTTTTATATTGGGGTGTTTCCAGTAGTTCCGTAGTGTAATAAATTGTCATGAATTGAATTGGATATGTTTTAATATGTTAAAATGATAAATGTGGTAGAATCCGAGGAGTAACGGATTAGATTTGATCGATCCGATAGAATTAACGAGTTTCCGATTAAACAGAGTTTCTCGTGCGACTGAGTGTAGTTGATCGTAATCATGAAAATAGTATGAAAATGATATTGCGAGGGTAATTAGGTAATTCTGGATTAGTTCGGGGGGTTCGAGACCCTTCCGTAGCATTTACAGAAACTTTTCCGCAAGTTTTGCCGCAAACGCGTAAAGTGAGAATCTGAGGTATCTAGTTAGTTCAGAATAGTATAGAAAGACATATTAGAGTAATGAAACTTAAACCGTAGAGTCGGTGAGGATTTGAGTATTCCGAGAAAATTCGTAGTTTATTGGAGTTGAGTAGAAAGTTCCGCAAATAGCGGTTCTGATAGATATTGTGATTTGTTTTGGAAGATCGGACCCGGATCGCGGGCATTCGCTTAGCCAGGTAAGTAACTCATGCTTCTAATACTTAAAAGATTTAGTAATGTCCGAAATTAGTTATGTAGTAAAGATGTGTATAGTATATGCATGAAACGGGTATATATTTATATATAAAGATGAGTGTGGAAGAAGAAGCAGTTGTAATGAGATACACATATAGACAAAGATAATCAATTATAAGCAGAAGTATGAGTAAGAGATAAGTATGAGTATATAGAAGAATAGAGACACCTATGTAAGTATAAACCAGTAAGTATATTTAGATAAGAACATATGAATAAGGTCATAAATATAATTTTATGAGGCTTGGGTATGGGGGATGTAGAAATTATACCCTAGGGAATGAGATTAAAGTTATAAATGAGATAAACATAGACATATTACTGATAAACAATGTTATGTGTAAAAATCAAGAACGTGAGAAAGAGCTAGAAAGCTTATGTAAATACATAACTATTATAAGCATGTGAGTGTACATTAACTTAGTAATTATGTAATGTGCGTATTAGCATAAAAACGATAGTATGAAGGGATAAATAGAAATTAGTAAATATGTGAGTTGATGTGTTTAGGCATGTATGTACATATGATGAATAGTATATGTATTGTATGATGATGTACGCAGTTTGTGTCATGAGGAGGTAGAAGAATGATAGAGGATACGTGCATGTATAGATAAATATATAGAACGTAAAGATAAGTTTTATGTATGTTTAAAGTGGTGTATGTATATGAATAATTCCAGTGTGCTATGGATATACGTGATTTGAAGTATGTACATGTATGATATTTAATAAATCATGGCTAGAGTAAAAAGAAGCATGAGAGATGCATATATGCATGTGTATGTGTGTGTGTGTGTTAAGACCTTCAGGGATTGAGTTGCAGTTAACAATATTTTAAAATTTCAAAGCGTTTTAAAGAAAGTTGTAGTTGTTTTTGAAAGGAAAGAATTTCAGAAAGTTTCCTACAGTTTGAGATTTGGTTTAAGTTTTTAAAAGTTTATTTATGGTTTTATGGTTTTCGGGGCATGAGGTAAAACCTCACCCCAGTATGTAACTGGAGATACAGTTGGAATTGACGGATTCAGAGACATGTGCACATGTAGAGAGTCAGGATGACAGTTTAGGTTCGTGTATCTGGACTCTAGAGGTGGCTATGTCCAGTTGAGTCATTTTCCTGGACATAGAGTTCTACGTTCAGTCGAGTCGTTTTCCTAGGCGTAGGGCACCACCAGTTAAAGAGGCACCCAGTTGAGTCATTTTCCTGGGCGTAGAGAGACGTCCAGTTGAGTCGTTTTCCTGGACGTAGAACGATTTTCAGTTTTCAGATTTCAGATTTCCAGCTTTCAGATTCCAGATTTTATACACTTTTAGATTTTCAGAGCACAGTTTTCAGATTATTAGAATACGGATTTCAAAAGTCAGATTTTAGAAGAAAACTTTCAGTAAAGAGTTTTCAGAAAATAGTTTTCCAAAGAAAGTTTTAGAAAGAATGTTCTAAATAGTAAATAGTATAACATGCTATGGTAGAAAGTAGTTTACGAGTTACATTCACATTTATACATTTCATATATCATTTGAGTTGTATGTAGTTTATATACATGCATGATGGCGATGTTGATAACACGATTTCATAAACATGTATTGTAGTATTAAGTGAAAATAGAAATTTGTAAATGCATGTGTTTATAGTATTAAAGCTTAATAAGTTTCAATATGATTGTATGAAATGATAGATATACAGTACACCAGATTGCTTATGTGTATAATAATGTGGTTATTAGATATGTAAGTAGCTTCAGTTATCTGCATGTGAAGTATATTAATGATGGAGCTAGTATATAGTTTGTAAGACGGTCGAGGGTAATTTTAAAACTGAGACCGAACGAGCGAACCCGAAGCTTGAACGAGCGAACCAAATCCAACAAAAATGTCAATTCTTGACCCTTCCCTTTCGACGATCGCTTTCCGCGACTTCCGCAACTAAAAAAGGTAGTGCCTCCATTCGAGGCTCATCATCGGGACTTACATGCAAAAATGCAGTGCCTACACAATGGAATTCCGAAGGGGTCTATCCAGAGCGAAGCTGTTTTCCATACCATTGGTAAAACACAACCTCCTATTACACTTGCATGAGTATCCAATACCCAAATATATGAGAACTATGTCGTTATGCACCCACAATATGCACAAGTGTAATACTAGTCTATTCCATATTATCGATGTCCAATCTCAATAATACTACGACTAGGGATATTTAATGATTAAACCTTCGTGGATTGATACTGTCTCATATCATATCAATCCAGAACTAATCATATGGACCTTCTATCATTTATACATCTTGGTGATCTAATCACAAATGATAAAAGAGCAATTTCCTTTGTCACATAGTTAATTTGTAGAACAACACATGATCTGTACAAATAGTGACGCTATGGGTCATAATTGTCCAACAATCTCCCACTTGGCCTATAGCCAGTCACTCAGGTGCTTTACGCTTTACATCAGAACTATGTACGGGTGGCTCAAATTTCTGCTGAGAAAACAGCTTTCGTCTGCGGATTTAAAGGTTATCATCTGATGCAATTTATGCGATCATCACATCGCCACAATGTATGATCCGACAAATCAGATGAAAAACAGTTTAAAGTATATATATATCTGGATCGTTGATAAGACCGTTAATTCTTTAGCCTGTGGTGTAGCCTAGTTCACCTGCTAACAGAACTATTTCTAATCTAATTAGATTTATTTAGATCCAAGATGCTACTATTGCTGCGACAATCGCAGTAATGTTCCGCTTTTGTTGTTTATACAGTAATAGTATATTGCATGGAAGATTTCCAGCTCACTGTTCCGTTATTCAAACTTTATAGTACCTTTATTACGACGTACAGTCGTTATTATCGGTTTGGAAACTTGCAACAGTGATCCCAGTCACTTCAAGTTCTCATTCTCCATAATTTAAGAAAGCATCCTTAGTTCATCTAAGATACTTAAGGATGTTCTCATCAACAATCCAGTGACTTTCACATGGATTGGCCTGATTGTGACTCCATATGCTCAAAGCATATGAGACACCAGGTTACGTATATTTTTCAATGTACGAGTTCTCAGAGAGTGCCAACAACTTTTAGATCTAACCCAGTAGATCTTTATTCCTAGAATAAAGGTTGTTTCTCCCAAGAATTATACGAAGAATTTTTCATGAAAGCCAAGCTTTCACCGATTATTTTATGGGAATATCATTTCCAAGAAATGACATATCATCATTATTAGGACATTCACTGTCAGTGCGCTCCCACTAATCCTCTTATATACACAAGAATCATTTTCGTTTTGAATCAAATCATACACCATTATGATTACATCAAACGTCAGTGCCAAGAACCCAATGCTTGCTTCAATCCCTCTATGGATCAAATAACCTGCAAATCTTGTTTGCTAGTTATGATACGAAAAAAATAGTTAGGATGTTGTAAACATCCTACAAAAGTTTTCCGTTTAAGGAAAGCGATTTTGACGTTCAGCTGCCATATTTCATAAATGAAACATGCAGCATCATCAAGCATTATCCAAATGGACTTAACCATGGCAACGAGTAAAAGGTTTTGTCGTAATCGACACAATGTTGATAACGATACCTTTTCGCTACAAGCCTAGCTTTGCACGTTGGTATGTTGCCATTTATGTATGTCTTCCTTGAAGATTTATATAGTACCAATAGGCACAATGCATTGCGGTACATCAACTAGTATCCAAACTTGGTTGATATATATGGAATCCATTTCGGACTCAAGGCACTTTGCCATAATAGGGAGTCGATACCTTGTATCACTTCCTCATACGTAGTTAGTTCGTATTCCTCAATAAGATTGACATCTTTATGAGGTGAGATCAGACACCCATACCCCAGGTTGTTTTCTGACTCTCTCCGATCTACGCTGTTCTTGTGTACTCGAAGATTAATGGTATAGTTTCATCATTGATGAACTATTTGTGTTCCATTAAGGACTCGGTGCCTTGAACAGTATTACTCCGATTTTCATCAAGTTTTACTATCCTCTCACTAACCACTGCATATCGGTATCCCTCTTAGGAAAACCGCATGGTGAGCAACAATTACATTGTTCTCTAGTGAGTTGTATAAGTACTATACTTCAGTTTCCCTAGGATAACCTACAATTAGGCACTTATCCGATTTGGGTTCTAGTTTGGTATCATTCAAACGTATGCCTAGCATTCCCAAATCTTCAGTAGTGAGAAAACCCAGTTTCTTTCTTGTTCATATCTAATATGAAGTCTTTCAAACAGATTTACATGGAACCTTATTCAAAATAAGTTTTGCATTGTTTAATGCTTATCCCTTTGAAGGAAAATGGTAACTTAGAGCGACTCATGATTAA